>VXAY01001955.1:92859-122622 GCA_013399855.1 Oxyruncus cristatus | reverse complement strand
TTCACAGGTTTAAAAAAGAAAAAAAAAAAAAAAAAAAAAGAACCCACTGATATGAAAGACATATTAAAAGACCTAAGTTGTTTACATAGCAGAAAGGTAACCACAAATGAATGAGTATAGTTTTAAATAGAGCTGATTATTTTTCAAAAGCTGTCTTGCTAATCTAGGAAAATGTGTGTCTAAATGCTAGGGGGGACCAGTTGGAAAATTGTGTACCTGTCTTCATAAACATTTAGAAAAGTGTGACAAATCAAGGTCTTCTTAGTGAAGTCACGGCAGGTTTTACAAAAAGTTTGAGTTTTTTAGAAAAACAGGATTGATTTTCCACAGATCAACACGTTAATGAGTATTTCAGGCATGACACTCTTGTCATTCCAAGAAATGCAATATCAGAAGATGAACAAGAGAGATACAAGGGAATGATCAAAGGGCTGACGAATGTGGCTTCTGGTGAAAGACTAAAAAGTAAGTTTGGTGGTCTAGTAATGTAAGAACCTTGAGTTCTTTCTTAGAAGACTGAATTCAGAAATCTTCAAAAATCATCAATTTCATTGTAGGAAGTAATAAACTTATACTAAAGGGGAGAGAATTTCAGTTGGACTTTAAATATTAACTATTCTAACTAATAAGAGACTAAAAATGGGATAAGCAAGTCCTACTTTCTTTTCTACCATTGTTTTGTTAAGGAATATCTTTTTGAAAACTCAGGCCTTTGCTCAAATTCTCATGTCCCTGCTACTTATTTCTTCCCTGAAATCTTAACTCCTGTTTGCTGGAAAAAAACCTCAAACTTGCAAGGCAAATAAATTTACCAGAGGATTCTGCTTCAAAGAAGAGATTATGATGCTACAACAAAAGAAAAAAAATTATGTTGCTAAAAATTATGGGTTTCCTACTAGATTTTCCACAGAGGTAGCATGTATCCTAGCTTTGGCATCTTAAAATTGTCTTTAAATTGCACCTGTACTCTTAAAATAATTTTTGTTATGTAGAATATAAAATGCTATTGTGAGTGTTTAGAATTCTGTTTTGTTTCTGATACACATCCTGATCTGGCCATATTTGAGGGCTGGCAGGCAGCCAAAGTTGGGGTCTCAAAAATTAAAATATTCAGCATCTACAGTCATTTATAGTTTGAGACTTTTATTATACTTAGTGGTTACGATAAGTGAAAGCAGAAGGCCAGATTGTATGACTGTTTTTCAAGGGTGTTTAATTAAAGAATAAATGAACAGTTATGCAAAGCCTATAATAAAAAAACAGGATGGTTTGCTTTGTCTCACCTTAGAGAGCAGGCTGCTGAAAATGAGGTGTGAGAGAAAGATAAGGAACATTTTTGTCTTTTTCTATGCAACCTGCAGATCTTGACCATAAATCATGAGAGAACAGTCTTCTCTTACCTAATAATAATGAACCTATTTGAGGCTTCCCCACACATATTTGTAAAAGTAATTTTTTTCCTAGATGTCAATTATACTTCTCGAGAATTATGTTTAAAATTTAAATGCAATAATAAATATTAACATTAAATTGACATATCTGATTTAGAGATGAACAGCACTCCATTAGTGAGGCATTGTGGTCTGCCAGTGTTCTCAGGCAGCTGACTAATGAATGAGCAAAGACTGGGAATACCATGGAATCTCAGGTCTAGCCGATATGAATGGAATAGCTGTGTCTGACAATAGACATGTGAACACACGTAATTTTCCATGCAAAGTTAAATCTAGATTCTTGCATTTTCTCCAACATTTCTGTGGCTTATAGTATGAAATATGTGCCTTTACTTTTATTTTTAAGAGGAAAGTGATAAGATAAAAAAAATACAGCAAGAAAAAGCTTTTCTGTCTGTGGTAGCAACCTGGAATGTTTACTGTTGACATTGATGTTTTGTTCCGTATCGGCAACTTAGAAGTTGATAGCTTATATATATTCTCTTCTTCTTGCTAATATACTACATTAGTGTATCTAACCTGACTGACTGTTTAACCTTCCTTCACACTAGAATGAAGAAAAACAAGTTAAACAACACCTTTGAGTGACAGCTCTGTTAGGCAATACCATTGGGCAAGGTTGTTGCTTACGGCAGTGTAACCTGAGAGAGTTAGAGAAAAAAATGTGGCTTAACCAGACTTAGTAAAAGGAAAATGTTTGCATAATTCATTTCCCTTTGTAAAAAACCTGAGTTGTAGCTTGTAGCAATGTAAACAAATCTCTACCTGTAATGCATCTTTTGAGTTCATTGTTAAATTGCTTTCAGGTGATAAAATGGAGTTATAAAACATATTACCATATGAATCTTCATACCAGCTGATATCACTGTGACACAGTGCCAGTGAGGAAGGACCAGACTTCTAAAACCATCCAGAGAGTAGGTAAATAGCAGAGGAAGCTACTATCCCATCCACAAGCAAGAGACGAGACCCCAGAAGGCCCATATTCCAACGACTCAGCTGCACTGAATATTGCAACTACATTGCTATCTGCCTGTTTCTCTGGGCGATCAGCAGCACCAGCAATAAAAATTACATTTTCCACTTTTCTGTTAGAAACAAAGAGTAACGATGTGGTCTTGATTGTCAACACCTATTTTTTAGGATGTTGGGTGAACAGTTATTCTTCATCCACATCAAGTTTCAGGCTCCATTTTCCACATAATGAAGAAGGAAACACTCTGTACATCTGCCCAAGACACAGAAGCAGTGGTCTCTTTCACTCGGGCTGTTCTACTGAACCATACTTTAAGGATACTCCCACGAAACCCTCCCAGTCCTCTCACGCTGCTGTTCCTTGTCTTGCGTCAGAGCACATAGGGTGGGACAGGCTCCATTCAGTCCACTGATGTTTTTATAAGAAAGCCTAGTGGATGTACCTGCACTATGGGTAATATTGCACTGCAGAGAGTCTATGCATTGATAGAACAGTGCTGTAACCAGGAGCAATAAAGAAGCTTAGTCTCCAACAGCCTGTCTATACAAAGGTATCAAAAGAACTTTTGTTTTGTGTATTATAGATACTCTTCTGCCATTGCAGACAACCTTTAGTGAGATACTGCTAGCTCCCTGAAAATGAGTGGGTATTAGTCACAACACAGGGGTTGGGCTGAGACCAAGCAGTAAGTTAATTCACCTTTACTGCTCCTCAGAAATCATAGATTTTAACAAATTCCTGCCCTGGCAAGATATGAGAAACTGATGCGAATGCTAAAAGTCACTCCACTATTTTGCCATGTTCATGCAAATTGCAGTGTTCTGTACCTTGGTGTTCAGTGAGTCATACAACAAACACACAACTTTAAATGCTATTAACGAGAAATAGACACAAAGATATTCTTTCTTTTCTATTTTTTTTTTCTGCCATAGTCTTGAAATGCCTTTTTATTGCATAGAAAAATTAAACTGTGTGGAGTTTGTCATACTCATATAGTGAGACTCACAAATATTTAACAGACTACATTATTGATTTAATACTGTATTTCCAGAGTTAAGGAAAGATATCATACCAGCCTGTTTCTCCACCCCTTTACTGCATCTTCTCTTTGATGTCTGTAGAACCTCTCAGTACAATAAGCTTTGCCTGGTATTTCAGAAGTTCCCAGACATGTAGCATGCTTGCAAAATTTGCAATTTGAATGAATTACATATGTGACTGAAATCCTTAGAGGCCCACTATCAGAGTTAGTCTAGGTTGGCTCTAAGTGTAATCAGAAGCCAAGGAAAGCTCAATATGATTTTGAAGCACAGGACTGTTCTAGTTGTTTCCCTGCATCGTACAGGACACCTAGCATACAACATTGGTATTGCAGTTAGCATTAAAGTACTGAGAATTAAAATTTGCTGTGCAGTGAAACTCCAGAGGAGGAATCCTATACATCTGTGAGATGACTTTTAATCCCCAATATCCTAAGATCTTTTTATATTGATTTTTTTTTTTCACCTGAAAAGGCATTAAATAGATTAATGCTGTAGGTGGCAATACTGTATGGAAAATTTCTCACACTGTGGACTAATCACTAAGATATTCTATTAAAATGGGCTCAAAGATATAAAAGGTCTAGGTAAGCTTATATCACTTTTTTTTTCTTGGCCACATGCAGAACATGAACACATTGTATAAGAATAAAATGATTGATTTTATTCTGCCTCCATGGAGATTTTCTTTAGATAATATACTTTAAATAGCAGACAGTGTGTCTTTCTTCTTTTACTATAACATATGATAGACAGGTGTGCCTGATTATCTTTTCTAGATTGTCTTAGATGCACTGCTGTCTATTCTATGCATAGTCACATAATAATTTGGTTTGGGTCTTTTGTTTGGTTGGTTTTTTTGTTTTGTTTTTTGTTTGGGATTGGTTGGGGTTTTTCTGAGTTTGGTTTTATAACAAAAAGCTCCACTAACCACTGGGAAAATAATTACTTTTTCATAATATATGATTTGGTGGGGTATATTTCTGTTCCTGTTTTTTTGGTTTTGGTGGGTTTTGTTTTTGTTTGGGGNTTGGGGGGGGTGTTTTTGTTTTTGTTTTTGTTTTTGTTTTTGTTTTTGTTTTGTTTGTTTCTTTGTTTCTTTGTTTGGGGGTGTATTTTTGGTTTGATTTGGTGGGTTGGTGGGTTGGTGGGTTTTCTTTCAGTTTTACTTAGACCAGTATTCCTATTCTGAAGAAAATTCCTATTCTGAGGAAAATTCCCCTGTCATCACAATCCCCATCCTTGAAGAAGTGTAATTCTGTTTCTCCTGCTGCTAAAAGCCAAAGCAAAACAGTTAACATCAGGCTTTTTTATTTGAAAAGATTTCCACACACCCAATTATTAGACAACTATTAAAAGGCATATGATACCCCTATAATGGTTGTGTGCAGTTTTATTAATTATACACCAAACTTTTTAAACAATAAGATAAAACCCATTGATGCACAGCCTGAGAAAAAGATGTCAAGCTCTCCCACTTAAATGATGGTCTGAATCACTCCTTCCAGCAGCTAACCTGGAGTGCCTGATTGCTCTAATTGCAGGTATATCGTATGTGCAGCTGAGAGCACCACCTGAGACCAGACTGGAAACCTTCGATAGGCCACAAAAGTGGGAGGCCTCTTGTCCCTTAGACTAGAGGTAGTGTGGCTGAGCCAACAGCACGTATTTGACTTTTGGAACATTACTGACACCAGGCTATCTTTTTAATGAAGATAATCTATTTTATCCTGGTTTAAGTCCAGATCTCCAAGCAAATTCTCAGACATTCTCTTTTTATATTTCAATGTGGGGATGGGAGGGAAAGAGAAAAGAGCATCTGGAAGAGTTTCTAGCTGTGACATTCCCACAGCTAGTTTCAGACATGACCTTAGAATGTCACTGTCTGATACATTGATGTACTTGATATGATAGACCAAGTATCTTTGAGAATTGAAGACTAATTTGTTAACTTGTATTTCCGTACAGGGCTTTAGCCTATAACTACAGTAGCTCCCTGAGCTTCTTTTTATGTGTCAGATAAATCTTTGTGTATTAAGGTCAGACAATTGTGTGCTATCATCATCAATCACCATGCAGCTTGAGTGCAAAACTGTTACACTGTAAGAAATAATACCTGTTTCAGTGACTAAATGCTCAACTTGCTGAAACTAGCCAGCCTAGGTGGATCCCTAGATGGTTTTGGGACAGAATCAAACCTGCCATCTCTGTGAATATCAGTAATAATATTGCAGTAGCCTTAAACCCCAAAATAACACCTGTTAAGCACATAGCTCCACCTTCCAACAAGATTAGTTTGAGACCTAACAATTCAGTGACTCCAGCTGTAGAAAATTGACTGATCTATAAGGTTCAAAATACTTTAAAGAGGGTGGTGTCATACTTCTGTTAACAAACTGTACTATTTCAAAAACCAGAACAGAGACATTTTCCTGGGGTATTGCTGTTTTGTAACTTCATGAAACTAAACATAATTACATACTGGTAAAGAAACCATGCTTGCAACACTTCTATTTTTCTCACCCAAAAATGAGGAAAGGGAAAGACAATAAATTTTTTTAGGTCTCAAGCTGATAGTGCATTCAGTAGAAGTAATCAATTCAAAATACAAAATTCAAATTCTTTCCTTTGTGGTTGACAAATTTCAGAACTCTAGAAATAACTGCCCATAAACTGCAGGATTCAACAAGGTCAGCTGTGTAAGAGTCTCAGAGATGAGATGCAATGAAAGAACTACATTACTGCATCAGATAGTTCTGGTAGTTGATCCAGAATGAAATAACAAAACTAGAACTGCTTTGTCTGAAAAAATTTTAATCAGAAACTCTACAAGGAGAGTGTAAGTTTATCAGAATCTTACGTGGGGATACGAGGACATTAAGCACATAATAGAGTTCAGAATGAACCTAGAACAGAAATTGTTATCAACATCAAAGAGATACTTACTCCAAAACGTGCAAAGAGTACAAGCAAGTATTTATACTCTCATTCCACTGGACATTAGGAGTTGAATATCAGGTTATACTAAAGTGGATTAGCACACACAAGGAAAGTTCACACCCATGACACGCCTTTCTGCATTGCTTCCCATGCTAAATTCTTCTGTGCTGCTTACCCATGAGCCAGTTTCCTTACTACAATACAGTATAGGTCTGCCTATGAAATTTTCTGAAGCTAATTGAAAAAACCCAAGACATTCAGAGGCCTGAGGCAGGTTCTTATGACTGTTGCTCAGATGTCTATTGTGGGGCCACCACACCACTTCTGTCTTGCGAAAGGAAGTGGTTACTGGAAGAGATGAAACACATGGAGGTCTCCTCTTCAGAATATTAGTCAATGTTATCATAGCAATTTTGATCTTATGATTTAAAAAAAATATTTTAAATATAAAGAATTCATCTGTATATATGCATTATATAGTTTATACTGTTGTTATAAGTACTACAATTTTTCTTCTGTTTTTATTTTGGACTTACTCCTATTATTTTAGAAGTTCTGCAAGACACACAGTTTTGAGGTTTAAATATGTATATTTTCTCCATTAGCTGAGTACTACTGGCTGATTGCTCCTGGCAAAAAAGAAAAAAATTACCAAAACAGCAAATTATTGCTCAATATATAATTAAAATTCTGTACCAAAACTGTAGTCTTGCCCATAATTCTGTATTAAAAAAGGCCATTCCTCCATTCTTTAGCAAGAACAGTCAGGCACAACTTGCTTATCATAAACGGTCTTTTCCTTTTGGTAGAATAATACTGTAACTGCAACAGCAGCATTTATACCTTTCAACGGTGTTACTATTAAGAATTAAAAATATACGTAATAATTCATGACTGCAAAGAAAACAAGTGCCAGACCTGTTGCCTTTGCTTTGAGATCCTCAGAGACATTCTCTTTATGTAATGATAAAACACAGGGCACATCTGCTTTGTCTTTTCTCTTATCTGTCTTCAGAGGGGATTAGATATGAGGAAACTGGAAACTGAAAGTGCAGTGCAATGGCATTTTTCCTGTTTTTTGTTTTGGTCACTTAAAGATGCAGATTCTAATACACAAATACTTTTAAAGTATAAAGAAAATGTGTCCTTAGAATGCAATATAATAATATTTTAATAATAATATAATAGAATCATGGGCTTTTTCCATGCTGGCATGCTTTGAAGTCTCTATTTTTTTATGGAAAAAAATTCTCTGGCACTGGGAAAAAAACAAAACATTAAAGCTATAAGTTACTGCCTCCCAAACAAATGGTCCTCTTCCATCTTGTTTGCCTGTTTTAAGCAGTATTTTGAAGATACTTCTGTTTCTGTCCATTTTTGAGCTTGTTACTAGCCACTTTTCTGAAAAGAAAATATCCCACTGTCACATAGCAGTATATGCTGGTGCAAGGAGTAAAAGAGAAGTCACTATAGCAAAAAAGTACCTAAATGGTGATGTGACAAAACTACAAAATGGATCTCTGAATTTGTGCTCAATACATCCAGATGTTAGAACAGTGAAATTTACTGGAATTGGCAGGAAGTAGCACAGAAATAACATTAAGAAATTTCCATTACCATTGCATGCATTACAATGGCAACTGAAGTGTATTGTTAATTCTTCAGCATAAAATACCAGGAAGGAGTAGCCTAGCCATAAAGTAAGTGGGCTATAAATTGGAAGAGAGAATGTTCCTGTTTAAAATTTTTACTTTTATTTCAAAAAAAGAAGAAAATCCCTCTGTGCTTCCCAGGCATCAACGTTAAACTGTAAATTAAGATTTTAACTCAACCAAGCAGGTATCTTTCTCAGCACAGCCTGCCACCTAGGTTCCTTAACCATCTCAGTGGAGATGCAGAAACAGACAGTTGTTCACTTTCCCTCCTGAGACAGCTGGTTACATAATGATGATAGACACTGAGGATGACTAAGCATCTGTTCAGGCTTCAGTCTGAACTTATGAATGTGAGAGTGTTTTATGTTTCTCATCAGACATTTAGCAGTTGCATGTACACACAGGACAAAAATCAGCTTACTCTTGAGAGGGAGAGTGACAAAAATGCTGTGTGCTAATTTCCAAGAATGAAACATGTGAAGAAAGATCCTATCTTGTCAGAGGAACTAAAACTTTATATGAAAATTAAAACAATCATGTAAAAATGATACCCCTCTAAATTTCAAAATTAGTCTTGTACGTGGAAAGATTCTGAAATTAAAGAGGAAAAGAAATAACATATTGAGATCCACATCTGGAAGTGGGGGTGACATGAAAATTAATCACAGAATCACAGAAGGGCTTGGGTTGGAAGGGACCTGTGAAGATCTAGTCCAGACCTCCTGCCCTGGGGAATTCTGTTAAATCTGCTCAAACAAAAAGAAATTATTCAAGTTATACTACACGGGGTCTGCCTCCATTTCTCAAGTTAAAAGTCTTTCCTTTTACATGGTAAATAATGCTAGACAGAATTGATCCAAACCCTCACTTCAAACCCCAAATCTAGTATTTCTATGTCTAAAATACAGTAAAGAAATGTCTGCAGGTTAAATAAAACTCCAAACTACTTCTAATATTATGCTACTGATTACTCTCTGCACTAGGTAGATGAAGGAGGTATTTTCTCACTGCTCATTAGGAGCATCCAGTATCAAAAGTCCTACTCTGCAAAGTCAGGCATAGATATTTATTTAAAGAAGTCTTTAGTGGAATCCTCTCTATACAAAGGAAAGACTGGGGTAGAGTCACTGTCAGAAGAACTTTGCAGTTTTGTATTTATTTTATGTGGTGAGGCTCTTTCCAAGTAAAAAGAAAGAAACTTATTTAATGAAGATCTTACAGTCTGAAAGAAATGTACTAGATACCTTCTTAAATTGTGAAAATGCTTTCATTCAAACTGAGTTCTGATCACAAGATGAAATTTTCTGGGAATTACTTCCATTCGACTGCAGACCAGTTAGCCTGGCCATAAATGAAGGACTTTCTGACTCAGTCACATTTCATGAATGAAAGATCATCAAAGCTTATTACATTTAGTCCTTTCCTTCTAAATCACTGGTATTTGAGATACAGAAATTAAGATGATGATGTCTTAGGGTAATTTATAGTATAATCTTATTTATTTAAAAAAATAATTTTTTTATTAAAAGAGACTGAGAAAAATCCTTTTTTGTATCCCAACTACAGTAGAATCACCACCAGGTGATGGCTTTCTCATTACAGATACAAGCCTCTTACTATAGTAAATGCTATACTCAAAATCTTCTTATCTTTAATCTTAGCTTAAAATGTATTTATAAATATTTCTCTGGAGCCTCCTTCACTCTTCCAGTGGTGCTTCTGTGTGTGAGTCAGTGTTTCTCAGTCTCTCTCTCTCTCATAATGAGTACTATCAAACAAGATTGTATTTGTATGTAGCCTTCATCAAACCTTCATACTCAGCACAAGACCCTATAGCAGTTTGTTTTCCGCACAGAGTTTTTATACTTCAACTTTCTTACCGCATAGGTTTAAATGCTTATTACATTTAACTCAGATGAAAACCATTGTTATCCTTCTAGCTTTAATAAATTTTCACTCACCTACCAGCCTAATATCACCTACCTTTCAGGCTACTTGGAAGCTCCACTGATTTGGCTAGGATAGAGTTAATTTTCTTCAGAGCAACCTGTATGGTACTATGGATTTGTGACCAAAACACTGTTGATAACACACAGTGTTAATGCTGAGAAGTGCTTACACAGCATCCAGGCCTTATCTGCTCATCACATTACCCCACCAGTGAGCAGGTAGTACACAAGGAGTTGACACCAACTGTCTGTCCTGATTCTGGCCACATCATTGCTGGGGGCAGGAGAAAGGAATTCTCTCTCCTCCAGGGAGAAGCAGTTCCCTCTGATTAAGAAAATGTGGCAGGGGGAGGTGTCCCCTATTGTTGGGGTCCACAGTGAGAATTTTTGCATGTGAATCATTCTCTTTTGTATACTTATGTTTTTAATATTGTTGCTATTAGAGTTCATTTTCTTATTTAATTGTTGTTTTCAGTAAATTGTTCTTATCTCAACCTGTGACCTTCACCTTTTGTGCCTCCAATTCTAAACTCCATACCACCAGAGCAGGAATGGGGAGGTGAAAGGGTAGTGAGAGAAAGTGGTGTGTGATTTTGTGTCTCAGTGGGGGCACTGAATAGGAGAGTACTATTCCTAAACCACGACAGCATGCAAGGGAATGTCATGTGCCATATGATGTTGTGCAGAGCAATAAAAGCTTAGAGAAAAGAGAAATAAGAAGAGATTTTTGGAGTTATGTCATTTGTCTTTTAAGTAACAATTAATGTGATGGAGCCTAAATGATGACTATTTTTAGTCATCATTTAGTAGATGACTAAAAATCAGCCTGCCAATTGGAAGTAGTGAACTAATTCCTTATTTTGTTTTGCTTACATGTACATATTTGCTTTACCTACTAAGCTTTCTTTAACTCAACCAATAAGTTTCTCACTTTTATCCTTCTGATTCACTCACCCATCACTGTGGGGGAGTGAGCAAGTAGCTGCGTGGGGCTGAGCTGCCAGACAGGGTTAAAACACAGCAGAGGCTGGTATAGAAATATAGGAAGATATGTGCTGTTTCTTTGGCTAGTGTTACTTACCAAATTGATTGGGGAAACATAAAAAAAGTTTACAATTCTGGTGATGGTGGGAGGGAAGGATTAGTTAAACCAGCTTGATGTTCATTATACTGATTTCTGAGCTGCATTTTCCAATCTGCCATATGAAAACTTTCTGTCAGCTTCATTAACTATACACAACTTCAACCAGACTGTGTTCATTTTTACTTTGCTATCATCATCATTCTTTATGACCACTATTACTTCTGTATGTGTAATTTATAGGTTTTTTTCAGTGAACATAAGCCAAGTTTTTAAAGGTTTCAGGACATTTTGTGCCATGTTGACAGGAAGTGAGCAAGTACCAATCCTGAGACCCACAGCCAGATATCTGGAAATTCTGTAATAACAAGTTCTGTTGCTGAACTTACCTACAGTTTAGTTCCTGTATGTGGGCTCTGATTGCTTCCCAAAAAAACTGTCATATGTATTTCATGTTCCAAATCAAGCATTCATTTTCTTCATGGCTGTTCCATATACACCATGGAGAGCTAGAAAAGCAGCATATTTCTCTATGGAACTTATGAGGTTGGTAAAGCATTAAAAAAAAAAAAAAAAAAAAAAGGAAGTTTTTCATTAGTAAATATTTTTGGTTCATTTGAAATTCAGCAAAAAGAAAACCTTTTTTTGAGGAGACAGAAATTGATTATAACAAGAGAACAAATATCTTCAAAATATCCAGAGGCGAAAGTTGGCCAAGAGTTACGCATTGAGGAATGTGTTTGCGATGCGCCTTTGAGTGGAAGCTGCAGGAGTCTTGGCAGGTTTTATTCAGGATAGGTGGAGAATTCTGGTGGCTTTATTTCATGGACGTTCATGTGCTTTCTATTCAGCTAAATCTGACAGTCAAACCAAGACTAAATCACCAAATAATGTTACATTTCAATACAGACAGAAAGAAAAGACCCGAAATTAAAGGTTTTCTCTGATCAATTTCTAAGAAACTCACCCAGGTTTAATTAAATTGGCTGTCAGTTTCCATTTTTGGGTGTGATCTTACAAATATGGCCTTGTTTCATGATATTTGTTCGTAAGACTCAATTTTTCTTATCTAGTATTTTATTAAAAACAATTATGCTGCTTGTTTTTCCAGAAGCATTGGTGCAAACAGTTAACCCTTCAGGCTGGCAAGTCTCTGAAGATTCAGCAAGAATTGATCCTGGAGCTAAACTGCAGACCACCATTCACTCATTAGTTCTTCTGCCGGGCAGCGTTATTGATTATTCAGAGGACATACAGGAACATCCTTCACGCGTCATTAAAAGTGTTACAGTGGAAGACACACCTGAGGAGGGTAAGTAGCAGTTTATTCCTCAGATATTTAGAATGAGATTGTACTTCACTGTTTTCCACAAAAGGTGTTAATGTATTTTAGTGTCACAGAAGCAGAATTGCATAACCATTGTAGTACACAGTGCTAATATAGCTTGAATACAGATGAGCGACAGTATAGACTAAGTAGGAGAGTTCCTGTCATGGTTCAGCTTATAGGTTATGGATGTGATCATCAAACTCCTCATGTACAAGAGATGTCCATTGCCTTTGTACATGCTAAAACTCATCAGAACAGAACTTAATTTTTATATGTTCTATATCTGTAACTTCTAAAACAAACTGTGCACCCTCTCTCATCATGGCTAGGCTTCGCGAACGAAGATAGGGGAAGGACACTATCCACACTTTCTACAAGCACGTTGATGGCTAAGAAGGCCAACGTGAGATAGACAAGTCCGGTTGCAAAAGGCACAGCAGAAAGTCTCCTTTGGCGGTATCGGCAAGACTCGGTTCTGTCTGCATTGTCTTTTCTCCTCAGAAATGATTCTCTGTGTGTTCTCAAAAGAATCAGCAGCATTATAGATAGTGTGCCTCCATGTCTCCCGATTGGAGGCCAGAGCAGACCAATAATGGTGGTCAATATGGCTGAGGCTGAGATGTTGTTTCAGGGAGTCCTTGTATCTCCTCTTCGGGGCTCCTCTCTTGCGGCAGCCAGTGGCGAGTTCGCCATAGAGCACAATCCTGGGGAGGCGGTGGTCCTCCATCCTGGAGACGTGCCCTGCCCAACGCAGCTGTGTTCTCAGCAGCATGGCCTCAATACTCGTGACCACAGCCTGTTCAAGGACAGACACATTAGTCACATAGTCAGTCCAGTGGATGTTGAGGACTGAGCGGAGACAACGCTGATGGAAGCGTTCTAAGAGTATCAAGTGGTGCCAGTAAATGACCCATGCTTTATCTGCGCCCTCTCTAAAAACTGTCAAAAAGTACAGTTGTAACTATTCAGAAGCAATAATGTGGCTGCCTAGTCTGTACTGGATGCTTTCATTCTAGTTGCAATCCGAGAAAGGAGAGACCTCTGGTTTGAGGAGCCTTACATTCTAAAGGAATTAAACTGTAAGGAGCTGTGGTACTCAGAGTGCCTTTTTAGGCCAGTCTGACTGATGGCATTGAGAAGAAACAGAAAGAAGTGTTACAGATGTCTTGTCCCTGCCACACCACAGAATTCTGTAGGGGTTAACTCAGAGGACTGGTGTGAAAAGGTATGTTCAGCAGTTTTGAGAGTGACATACTCTGCAAGATGCGAAGTTACGCAGTAGACATGTAGGCTGATTTTTAGCATTCATGAGGAGTTTCATGGTAGGAGTTTCAATATTTTTCTTCCCAGTGATCTGTATAGATTGAAGAGGAACTTTGTAGTCATTTCAGTAGGTGATGTAATAATGCATTTTTTCCAGTTGGAAATGAAATCTATATGTTGATTTCCATTAAGGGTTTGAAATTATCTTCATCCTAGAGGGAAGGATAAACTCTACACCCTTGGCCTGCAAGCACTAATACACTAGTGGCTACTTTTGCCTAAAGTAGGATTATGTGAAGTGGAAGGCTAGTAAGAGTCTCCAAGGTGGCAGAAAGAAAGGAAAATATGAACCAAGCAAGATGTGAGAGGTCAAGTCTTTTAAGAAGTAGCTGTTCTATATAGAAGTTAATATGTGTCCTTCAATGACATAATTCACAGAACAAAAACTGGGTGAGATGTACCTCATGTATCCAGTTTATTTTGTAGTGTTTCAAAATAACATTTTGAAAAGATTTTCACAGAAAATGAGAAGAAAGTTTGGAATATAGCCTTTGGATTGATTGCCTCTCTATTTTCAGAATCAGGTGGAACCATTCAAATCTCACACAAGAGTTAAATCCTTGTTGTGTTTGCAGCTCTCTTAATGACTTTCAAATCTCATATTTTTGCAACCCTTTAAGGTAACCCATTTAAAATGCTTTTGAACTGAAGAGAATTAGTGCAGAAATTTCAATGACCTACACAAGATTTTAGGACCTGAATTTTGTTAACAGATGGAGGGGGAAACTCATGGTTGCACAAGCTTGGAGTGAATATAAACAAGTGGTCATTTCTGAATTCCCTGATTGGATGGAGTGAAAACAGAACTCAAGAAAAAGGTATATTTACCTATCAAGTATTATTCTTGCTTTCTGGAACATGTAATACATTAAAAAAATTAGGAGGATTGTTCCTTTTTTTTTTCCTTGTCTGTGAGCATGAATGCAGTTGTGTAACTTGGATTTTCAGATGAAGTTCCTAAGTGTAGATACATACAAGTCACTATTCTAAGTATCTAAGTAAATTAGATCAGTCTTTTTTGACCTTATACACTTGTTAATTATGATACTTGCTTGAGGATTATGATACTCAAAGTAATTTTCCAATAGGAAGTCAGCTACTGTGTTAAGCCAGAGAGATCTGGGGCAGGTGAGGGAAGTCCTTTTTTGTTCTTATTTAACAAAAAGGATGATTAAGAAAAAAGGTTAGAATTTATATCATACACTGTTATACGCAGGGTCTGTCAAATAACTTGTAGTTTTATAAGGATTTAACTGTGATAAAAGCTAGTTTTCTTAAGAGGCAACATGTTTCTGCATGATTTTTTTTTTCATTTTAATGACATGAATTTATGTAATAAATATCAGAGTAGTGAGGGACAAGTAATTATCAAACTGCATAAATATGTGTGATGGTGTCCAAAGATCAAAGTTGACAGGTAAGAGTTGCTATAATTCTCCTCCCAAAAGTCTATTTTATTTGTTATCAGGAAAAAAACAAACAAACAAACAAACAAAACAAGAAGAAACCCAAAGATTTAAAACTATACTTGATGCCTCTAATAAAAAAATTTAAATGTTCATCTGAAGCTGATGTGCCTTTTAGTTGATGAAGTACATTTTTCTATGCAATAGATCATGTTGCCACATCTGGAGGTTGTTCTGATACTGATCACAAAGCAACTGAGCTGATGGAATGTACAAACAAAGAAGTGCTGTATGTTCCCTACAACTTAGCTACATTGTATATCAACAAGGTAAAAAAAACCCCTACACTCCATTACCTGACTCTTAAATGCAAAAATGCAATCTTCTCCACTGCCACCTTTTTTTTCCAGTAATAAACTTCACAGACTAAAGTTTTTTCAAAAACTTTACAGTAATTGTAATGACTGTGTCTTCCATATTCAATTTAGATCACTACAGTAAAAAGGAAGAAGTGGAGATGCAATACTAGGACCAGAAGAGAAATTCCATTTCAAGTCATCTACAGATTTTTATTAAATAGCGTAACATATTTTCTAGTTATTGAGGCCTGAAAGCTTTGGCCTGCAGTCCTTTTTCTGTTTTCAAGATCAAACTCTTCACTGTACTGTATCTGTCATTTTGAGAAACGTACCTCAAAGTTGTTTGACGCTTCATTATAACTAGCATTGGTAGTGCTCTGAGTTGATAATTTCCTTCATCCTCTACAGATTGTAAAAGACATGCAGCAAATGAAAAACAAACATGTGAAAATAATCAGAAAACTAGACAATGTAAGGAAAGAAAACCAGGTAAGTATTCTGGAACATTAGCACTGTTGTGTTTTACCATCAAAATGATACAGAAGGATAAAATCCACTTCATTCAGAATTACATCTCCGTATACCTATTTTCTAAGTGTCTGTAAACGATGTCAGTGTATCTTGAGGTGTATTTGATCTTACAACTTTGTGAAGTCTAATTTTACTTTTTGCCTGGCACAGTGACAGAGATTTTTCTAAACTTTATTTGTTACTAAAATTTTCTCTTGCATTACACCTTCTTTTCACGACTGCCACCATGGTTAGAACATTTGCATTTATGTAGGCTATACCTCTCAAGAATGACTGTTGGAACTGTATTGCCTTTATGACTTTTTCTTCTGTGGGTACTCTTTCATCTACTTTGTACTTACCTTTGCTTTAGCCTTACAATGTTTTGTCCATATAACATATGGAATATCACACTCTCTTCACCTGTAAACCCTGAAAGGTTACAATGAAGATCCAGAGGTGCCATTCCTGTGACTGTAACTCCAAATGCCTGACTTTCTTTAGTCAAGCACTTCTGCATTCCATTAGTCAACATTTCTCCCAAAATATGAAATCACCCACATCATCTTGGGCTATACTGTTCTGGATCTTTTCTTGCAGCTACTGCTTTATCTTTCTGTTTGTCACGTCTTTCTCCTTTTCTGGTCTAGAGTAAAACAGGCACTTAATTCCTATGAAGGTGTATGTTTTCCACACAATTTATTTCTTCTTGCTGCACAGACAGAAGAGATCCAGAAATTCCTCTAGACTCTCCAAGAAGAAGCAAACAAATTCTTCAGATTGTCAGCTGAACTTGAGAATTTGCTGTATGTAGTGTACAAAGGCTAGATACCCTCTCATAGGGAATGCAGAATTGTAACACCTGTGCAAATCCATTTCTGTGCTTCAGTAGGAATGTAATCCTGTCACTGTCCCGTCTTACACTTTCAACTGACTCCAGATCACTATGGGAAGAGAAAGAGAATCAGGAAGAACACAGATGCATAACAGGAGACAATTGCCTTCTGGGTACTGATGGAAACACTGGGACTGTAATGATCTTTCTTCACAGAAACTCTTTCATTTTCATTGCTGCATGTATTTTTTTTATGCTACTTCCAAGCTTTTGTTTTCTGAGATAGGTTTAATTTCTTTAAAATTGCTTAGCTATACTTGGAGTGAATTAATTCTGGTCTGCTCTCAGAAAGGCTTTGGGTTTTACTTCTGCAGAAAAATACATAAAAGATAAATCATTTTAGTAGTAATTTTTGTTCAAAGTCTGCAGCAAATGAAAGTACAAACCTCATGTGATAAATAAGAAATGTTTGCAGAAAATAGCAGACATTGAATAAAGAGAATCAAACATTAGCTGTTGTGGAAATTATTTTTTTAATCATGCCCTCTCAATAATATTTTGTAAAACAGGAGCAGACTATAACTACTATAAAGAAACATTATGGAGAGAAAATGAGGTGTCTGAAATTCCAGTTGGAAGCCTACCAAGAACTGATAAACAAGAGCAACACACACTGGCAAAATACAGTTAAGGTAAGCCAGTATTACAATTTTTGCATGGGGATAAGCATGTCAGGTACTTACAGAGGTTGTTTTCCTCTTGTGGACTAGCAGTCAAATGAAGACACAGTCTGTGAAATCCATACAAAACTATGTCTGTCCCCTTCTGGAGATGAGTAAAGCTTTGCATATTATACCTCCAAACCAGTTTTCATAGCTTGGCCTAACTGTGCTTACGCACTTCGAAATACTTTTCTTTTCAAGGATAAATGTGGTTTCATTCTAGAATATATACAATGTGTGCTGCTTTTCTGGTGAAACAGATATAAAAGTTTATCCAGTTCCTCCTTCTGTTCTGCTGCAGGAAAAAGCTCGGAGTGTTCAAGCCTTTAGAGATGGTCTTTAGAATCAGACTACCTCTGGTCACAGGTCTTAGCAGCCTGGGCCAAATGTTATGACTTTTCAAGGAGTATGTGGAACAAAAACCCTCAAACTGTAGGCCTTTCTAAAAAATAATGTCAAAATTTTGCCTTATTTTACTATCTTCAGAGCCTGAGAGAAAGAAACAAACAACTGATCCAGGAGAATGAAGATCTTCTTCACCAAATGAAACACCAAACAGAGAACTGGGAAGAGGAAAAGGTGAACAAAGCAAGTTTGTGTTTTCTTTTTGGTGTCTGACAGAGTTCTTGTTACCACATCCACTGTGTGCTGTTTGCCTGCCTGTCTGCCTTTAAATATCTACATCTGAATCAGCCAAGATTGAACTGCTATGTACTTGCCTTCTTTTTTTTTTTTTCAGGGAATCCATCTAGTTTTTTGCCCTTTATATAAAAATGAAGCTGACATACACCTTTTTGTATTACTATATTATTTTTTCACTAAAAACTACTAGACTGTCATTTTTTCTCTTGTTTCACGTTTCATGTCTTTTTGAAGATTTCTTAAATTGCAGTACAGCACATTTGTTCTTTTTTATTTAGCAGTTAGCATTAAAAATCAACATCTCATTATCTAAGCTATTGCAATACTACAATTCACCTGGCTGACACAGCAGCAATACTACCTCATTTGGAAGTTCCCAGGGAAAACTACTTGAAGTTCCTCAGGTTTTCCAAATTTTTCTGTAATAATGCAACTTCAGTTTACCAAAGATTTGAGATGACTTTATAGGTGTAAAAAAAGAAAATTTTTTTTCATTGATAGCATGTGTAAGCATGGTCTGATATTTGTTATTTTCTGCCTAATGTTCTATTCTGTCCAATGAAGCCCAAAAAGGCCGATACAGACTGCTTAGAGACAGAATTTTATGTCCTTAAACAGCAAGGTATTTATTCGCGATCGCGGGAAGCCCCCAGCTCACGCTGGACAAAGAGCTTCGAAGTGGTCAGTGTAAAAGCAGGTAATTTATACAAATTTTGAAGATGATTACAACATCTTTACATACATATTCATACTATTACATTATTAGATTACAATATTCATAGCAGGTGGAGTTAGAGCGGAGTCTGGGGCGTGGTCTTCATTTTAGGGAATAATTTGGTGGTACATCCTGTTACTTCATCGCTGAGTCTGGGGTCCCTGTAGTCTTCCTCTCTATGACCTCTCTAAATTTCCATTGTCTTTGCCCCAGTCACTGAAGCTTGGAGAAAGCCCTGGCTTCAGGCCTATTTTACCTATTCAGATGTCTACCCTAGCTTACTTTGCCTTAATTTATTACCTTTAGGCCCTTTGTGTAGTTTTCTAACGTTCTTCTGTGAGTTTGGGTCCGCTGAGCTGAACAGAACAAGATCTCCTTTGTACAGGATAGATATGATAGATATGGAGGGGGTCTTCTTAGTACAAGATGTTTTGATTAGCCCTCTGAAGCTTTACTTCGCTTCACCAATATGATCAAGTCTTCCTGTAATCATCAACATCACTTTGTTACAGCCAATTTGCATTGTACTGCTCCAAGACACATATTCAGAGAGATCCTACCCAACTTTGTGGTGAGGGATGGTGGGGGCGGTGAGTCTGTGAACCAGATTCTCTTTTGAGTTTCTGAAACTGCATGCAGACTTCTGTAGGATTTCTGAGTCAAGATCTCAGGCAAGTTTTTTGGTTTCTTTTTCAAACAGTGTGGCTCCACCTTCTGTTTCAGCTTTGCATGGCAACAGTATTTAAAATTAAAGCGTTAGTTTCCTTTTCAAACACTTGGACCCATGTCTACTGTGCCTTATTGATGAACTGTGAAAAATTGTGGGGTTTACAAGTCAATTGACCTAATTATTACAGATCAAGGAAATGTAACAATAGTATTGTCATAAAGAGAACTAAGTGATGAGGATACAATATTCTAAGGCTGGTAGGAAGAAGGAATAATGCTGGAAAGATTTGGTGCACACAACCTTTCTTCAGGGCCGTCTTAGGAATGCTTCCAAAGGCTTTTGTTATTCAACTGTTTCAGGAGTATCCATTGTTTTTGTATCTATTATTATTATTCCAGTAACATGGACAAATGCTTTAGAAAGTATAAGCATAGGACAACTTGGTTTATGTGCTTGTGAAAAGACTGGAGTCTGAGCAGTCTCTGGTTTATTTCAATGTTTTCAAGTAACAGCCAATTACTGCTCAATCGCCCATTTGTGTACATTGTACCTATAAGTGGCAACAGCATTATTTTCCTATTGTTGACTGTTCTCCCCAAAGAAATATAATGAAAAAGGATAGAGCATTGATTTCCTGCTCTTCTTTTCTTGCCTTACAGGTCTGGATTCTAGAAAATTTGTGTAAAACCCTAGATTATCTTTATACCCAACATACACTGAGTGAGTTTTGTATTTCAGATGCAGTTTCTTGATTTCTGTCCTGTTTGCTTTTTACTGCTTCTCAGCTCAAGTCAATTCTGTGTGCAGATGGAATAATAAAAGCATAATGTCTGTCATGAATTCAAACTCCTTAGCACTACTGTCTTATTACAGTCAGCATCATTTCTCACTAGGTTTATTTTAGCACTTTAAGTCTTCTCTTTAAAAACTTAAACCAAAACAAAGCATGACCCCTTTATAAATCTTTGAGTTTTAATAAATTGAAATGAATTATTGATTATTAGAAATATTAGATCATGATAAATTCTTGACTTCTAAAGGGAGATCATTTGGCATAGACAGTATTGTGGAAAATAAAGATTAGAAATGCTTAAGTTGTTCCTACCTGGTTTTCTGTTGTTTTCAATGCAGCTTTGCAGGAGCTCCACAACATCAGTCTACATGTGGAAAGATTGTGTGATCTCATGAATTTCCAGATAAAAATTCTTCAGCCAAAGTCTGAAAAGGCAGGAGAAAAATCAGATATGTCGGAGGTTTTACTACTAAAAACAGAACAAGTGAGCACAAAAATGGAAATGTTATTGGTTGTTTATGGGATTATTGCAGGTATTTCAAAGGTAATCAGGCTGACTGTAATAAACGCTGAAGTAAACCATGGAACTAACTGATAGTAAAAATTGTGTGCAAGTATATACATAGCTGGAGAATGATAAATTTTTGATGAATGATTAAAATATCACAGTAATGAAATCAATTCATTGGTTCGGGAATCACTTTGAGTGTTCTGTTCTCATTATAATATTTGATAGGAGAAAATGTTGCTACAAAAATCTTTTAAATATCTACTTCTTTGAATTATAAAAACTGTATTCTGAATGTTGGAACCAAACAGATCTTCATATTCACTGTTTCTTCTGCTTTTATCCATTTTTGCTCTACCTTGCTCATTAAAATCTTGGTAATTTCATATGAAAACATTGAACATCTAGATCCTGGCTTAATGTATAAGAGTCATCTTTGTTGCCTCCAGTTAGCTAATGAAGAAGAGAAGATTGAATGGGCAATGGAAAAGGAGTATCTTTGGCAGGGACAAAGCATCCTTCAAAAGATACAAGAATCTTTGCAGAAACGAGAGAGAGAAGTCACTGAGCTCCTACAAAGTGAAAGAAGATTTAACAAAGCAATGAAACCTCAAATGACCTTGCTAGTCTTCTTGAAATCTCTTGTCAAGAAGGTAAGAACACAGTTTCTGCAAAGATGAAAATTTATTTGATGGGTTTTCTGTACAGTTCAGTGAGGAAAAAAGTGCGGTTTCGTTTATTATTGTTTTTAAAATTGCAAAATATTATTTAGTGTACATCAATTTACAGGATAGATTTTCAGAATAACACATGGAATTAAAGAATGATAAGTACCCACTGAAAGTCAGCCTACAGAAAATTGATTAGACCAACTTGAACACTCATTAATTGGCATTATTCTAAAAGATAAATTAGTGAAGCATGAGAATGGCATCATGGGAAAAAAACGTGTTTTTCTATGCTTTCACTTATGTGAACTGCATGAATTGCAAACAGATGCACCAGCTTTACAGGAAGTGTGATCTAATTTTTGATCCATGGTAGGTTCACAGCATATATTGTGATGTCCCTGGGGCACAACAATACATCAGTCAGCTTATCAGGAAGAACGACGATGAAAGACCAGATCGGAAAGAAGCCTTTAATAAAGCTCAGGCTGACATTTTATCCTATGAAGTACTCTATGGAAATGAACCTATGGATGACAGAAGGTATACTGAATATTTAATAAAATAAAGGTAGAAAAAATATAGAAAAATAATGAAATAAGATAGAAAAATGATCTATTTTCACAAGGAGAAAGTATGTTTTGAAGGCTGCTATTATAACTTCCATGTGTAGTTATGGGGGGAAAAATATCAAAGTAGAACCTACATTTATATTACCAAAAAAATCAAGTAGCTTAGAAACACCATAAAAAGCAGTAAAACATTTCAGCTTAACTGGCTTATGCAAGTTTCATGCACTGTATTATAAAATATGCTGAAATAAGCTTATTTGGCAGCCTTGTACTGCAACATCAACATCTTCCTATTCTTTCTACAGGAAGTTCCCTACAAACTTCTCTCTTTTTTTTTTTTCTTTTTTTTCTTTTTTAATGATAGGATACACCTCCCACGGAAGCTTTTCAGAAATATTGGGAAAGCAAAGTCTGATTTAGAATATGTTGAAACAGAGAAAATTGTTTTTGATTGTATCCAGACGGGGGAAATCCCGACCTGGATTAAAAGGAATTGTCTTTATGTAGCCTGGACGGGTGAGAAATCCTCTTGTCAATTCACAGAAGCCTAACTATCCTCAACCAATTTACTTTTGAATGCAAGAAACAATAGTACATCAGCAAAAGACACATGTTGCTGCCATGCCATGTTTCCCATGACATATCTTCCATTATATGCATTGTAGTGAATTACAAATGAATTCTAATACTGAGTCATGGCTTGTAAACATATGGTTCCAAATTTATACCCCACTGTTAATTTTTCTTTAGTATCTTTATTGTTTTGGAAATAGATATCTTTTGTATATTGTGCCTAAATGTCTCAGTGTGTGTTCAAGATAGATGTGCACAGAATCTCCCCAGATTTGGCAGCCATGCACTGATTGCAGTAACAAATGCAGAATTCAGAAGGAAATAAGACCTTTTTAAGGAGACTTAAAATTATTCATTGCATAAATTTAATATACTGTGCTTTTCTAAGGGGATAGTAGAAACCCTTTCTTCAAATATTTGTTTTGCTTTTTCTATGATTCTGCAACAAAAAACCTGGTTGTTCTTTGGGGTTTTTTAGTCAGGGAAAAGAATGTGGATGTGTTTGAGAGAATGGCTATTTCTAATTTACAAGATTTACTGAGTTAAATGTTGATTATATGTAACTATATAATTATCGGAACTCCACAGAAGACCCTGCAACTTGCTCTAAGGAGACAGAGTCACCATCCCAAGGAACTCTTGCAGAAGTTTAAAATGGAAATCAAGGTAATACATTACAATGTATCACCCTATATGGTTTCAAAGAAGTTATTAAAATGTATTACTTTTCCTAAGTATTCTTAAGAGATTTGAGATTTGCTCTAGATTGTGTTCTCTGATGTCTGTACTTGCATCAATTTATATAGAGCAGATTTCAATGGCAATTATGTACAAAGACCTACAGTTGTATATCTGTATCCTCTAAGCACATTTGCATACAAGAATACCACAGCTTTGCTAACTAGGGAATGACTTGGTCAAATGTTTCTTTGTATGAAAGGATTCCTATGCTCTATTTTCCACCTGTAGATTTACTTTACGTGCAAATCTTTGTGCGTCTTGGTGGCCCTTGATGCCTGTTACATGTAAAAGTATATTAGAATCATAGAATCCTTTAGGTTGGAAAAGAGCTTTAAGATAATTCAGTCCAACCATTAACCCAGCCTTGTCAAGTTGACCACTAAACCAGGTACTTTGGTGCCACATCTACATGTTTTTTTAACTCCAGCTGTGGTGACTCAACCACTTCCCTTGGCAACTCCTTGCAATGTTTGGCAACCATCTGTGTGAAGAATTTTTCACAATATTCAATCTAAACCTCCACTCAACTTGAGGCCATTCCTCTGGTCACTTGTTACCTTGGAGAAGAGACTGACCCCCATCACATTCCAACCCCCTTTCATGTAGTTATAGAGAGCAATAGGGTCCCTCCTGAGCCTTCTTTTCTGCAAGTTGAACACCCTTATCTCCCTCAGCTGCTACTCATAATATTTGTGTTCCAGCCCCTTCACCAGCTCTGTTGCTCTTTTCTGGACGTGCTCCAGCACCTCATGTATTCATATATCTAATGATTTGGGATGCATGGTGTGAGACACTGGATTATTACATAAATTATTGGCTTGGACCAACTCAAGTGTGTGTGTGTGGGCAGGGAAGTGATGGGTCAAATTTCACGGACTGTACCCAGTCCCACGCACCAGCCCCTGCAAGCTTCTTTGGGCAACCTCACAGAAGCTGTCGGTCAAAAACTGCCCACACCACACATCAGAGCCCCTGACCCAGTCTCATATTGGCTGGCACACTGGCAGTCCCACCTGGGGGCAGGGGGTGTGGCCACAGGGGGGCCAAAGCACATAAAAACAGCAACATGTACGCCCCATGCTTTTTCGAACTCTCCATCTTTTAGACCCTTATAGCTTGACCTATGCTGGATCTAGGAGTCGTAGCTATATTTCTCTTTTTCTCTCTCTTTCTTTACTTCTCCTAATCCCTTTTCTTAATATTTTGGGTAACTTAGGACCGGACAGGCTGGATTTTGCTAAATTGTGTGGGTTAGCATGTGCTAAGTCAATACTTTGTGGAACGCTTTATTTTGGTTGTATGCTACCCTTTAAACTTCACAGAATCACAGAATCAACGAGGTTGGAAAAGACCTCTGAGATCATCAAGTCCAATCTTTGACCTAACACCACCTTGGCTATTAGACCATGGCACTAAGTGCCACATTCAATCTCTTCTTAAATACCTTCAGGCATGGTGAATCCACCACCTCTCTGGGCAGCCCATTCCAATGTCTGATCGCCCGCCCTGTAAAGAATTTCTTCCTAATGTCCAATGTAAACTGCCTCTGGCACAGCTTAAGACTGTGCCCACTTGTTCCTGCTGGTTGCCTGGGAGAAGAGACCAAGCCCCACCTGCCTAAAACCTCCTTTCAGGTAGTTTTAGAGAGTGATGAGGTCTCCTCTGAGCCTTCTCTTCTCCAAGGTGAACAACTCCCTCAGCTCCCTCAGCCCCCTCAGCCACTTCTCATAGGATTCATAGGACTTGTGCTCCATTCCCTTGTGCTCCATTCCCTTCACCAGCCTCATTGCCCTTCTTTGGACATGCTCCAGCACCTCAATGTCCTTCCTGAACTGAGGGGCCCAGAACTGGACACAGCACTCCAGGTGTGGGCTCACCAGGGCTGAGTACAGGGGCAGAATCCCTTCCCTGTTCCTGCTGGCCACACTGTTCCTGATCCAGGCCAGGATGCCATTGGCCTTCTTGGCCACCTGGGCACACTGCTGGCTCATGTTCAGCTTCCTGTCAATCCGAACTCCAGGTCCCTTTCTGCCTGGCTGCTCTCCAGCCACTCTGTGCCCAGCCTGTAGCGCTGCAGGGGGTTGTTGTGGCCAAAGTGCAGGACCCGGCACTTGGCCTTGTTGAACATCATACCATTGAATTCAGCCCATCGCTCCATCCTGTCCAGGCCCCTCTGCAGAGTCCTCCTAGCCTCCAGCAGATTGACACTCCCCCTGATTGTAGCGATCAGGAGAGGCGCTTGAGGAGTGAAAGAAAGCAAGTGCCGCCATAGTTTTCAAAAAGGTCAAGGAGTACACAGAGAACTACCAGTCATCTCAATCCCTGGAAAGGTGTTAGAGTGCCTCAATTCTGGAGTCCGTGCCTTTCCACATGGATAACAAAAAGGTGATCAGGAGTAGACAGCATGGGTTGGCTAAAGGTAAATCATGCTTGACTAACCTGATTGCCTTCTACAGTGAAACAACTACATGGATGGACGAGGAGAGAGCAGTGGGTATTTTCTACCCTGAATTTAGCAAGGTTTTCAACACTGTCTCTCACAACATCTTCTTAGGCAAACAAAGGAAGTGTGGACTGGATTAATGGACAGTGACATATATTGAGAACTGCAGCTCTGTGGAGAAGGACCTAGGAGTCCACAAGCCAGCAGTGTTCCCTTGTAGCCAAGAAGACCAATGGTATCCTGGGGTGCATTAGGAAGAACATTGCCAGCAGGGCACAGGAGGTGATCCTGACCCTCTTCTTAGCCCTGTGAGGTCATGTTTGGAGTGCTGTGTCCAGTTCTGGGCTCCTCAGCACAAATGAGACATGGAGACCCTGAAGGCATCCAGTGAAGGGCAACAGATATGATTAATGTATTGGAGCACCTCTTACGAGTATAGGCTGTGAGAATTGGGCCTGTTGAGCCTCAGAGAGTGGACCTCAACAATGTCTATAGTATCTGAAGGGAGGGTGTTGAGAGGATGCAGTCAGGCTCTTCTTGGTAGTTCTGAGCAATAGAACAAGAGGCAATGGAGAGAAAGTGATGCACGGGAAGTTACACCTGAATACGCCTCACAAGAAAAGGAAGAATGTCTTTTTACTGTGTGAGTGACCACACATTGGAACAGGTTGCTCAGAGAGGTTATGAGTGTCCCTCAATGGAGATAATCAAGAACTGTCTGAATGCAATCCTGTGCCATGTACTATAGGATGACCCTGCTTGAGCAGGGAGGTTAGATCAGATGACCCACTATAGTCCTTTCCAGTCTTGCCCATTCTGTGATTCTGTGATTCTTTGCTGAAATTGACACAACCATAGACATCAAAATTCATTAAAAACCAGCATGCAATAATGCATTTATGACATTGTTGTTGTTGAATCTCAAAGTGAATAGACTCAAAATTGCATGAAATAATTCTTTCCCTACATAGATGTTAACACAATAACCATTATGTCAGCTAATGTACAGAAGGTCTTTATTGTTAAGTAGTCAATAAAAACTGTAAAATGTTTTTGTTTGTAATTATTAACTATACAGCTAGTTGCATTTTTTTGTTTGGTTTGGTCTTGAGTTTTTAGGTTTATCAAATAACAAAGGAGCAGTAAGAGAGATACCAACACAGGAACAGGCTTCCCATTTTAGAGAGGGGCAATGGAAAGAAAGCTTGAAGTAGAAAAACACTTTCTGCAGTATCTGTTGAGTGGACGAAGAATTGGAAGCATTAAAGACCCATGGCTCTCTAAATGTCAGAAAACTTATGCAGTCATCTAAGTGTTTTGAAAATTTTATGCCTTTTATTAAATATTTTTTTAAAATTTTCAAAAAGAAAGAAAAAAACCCCAGCATAACAGTAGCCTGAAAGATTCTGTGACTGAGTCAAGCAGGTATAGATCTGGGTGTGAGTGGATGTGATATAACTCAAAAAGTTTTTGCTGTCTAAAATGGGGCATTTAACATGTCTTTACAAGCAACGTACGCAGAGAGGCAGCTCCTCTGTGAAGCACAAGCGTCTGTAGCAGGATACTTTGCCCTGGGAATTTGGTCAAGCAACTCAAACTGCCCTGTTTCCAAGGCTACAGTGGTGGACAGAGAGAGGGTATATCATACTGCTTTTTGTGTTGAATTATGCTAAAACCAGTCTGACACATCAACCCTAAAATTAATATCTTGATAGTGAGGCAAAGATTTGGCAGATAAACTGACACAGCACTGGAGACTAATGTGGAGATATGACTGAGATATGACATATGACTGGCAGTCAGTCACTTTACACTATAAAAATCCAGTCCACTTTCATCCAGTAGTTTCTTCCAACATATCCTTTCTTGGAGTGTGTATGGAGATCTCCCTCAAGGGAGATGCCTCTCAAGGTTACTCCTTGAGGCTGAATGAAAGATATATGCCCATGGTCGTAGGTATGGGTAAGTTACATCAATCTCTACTTAGTAACTGTTTCTTTCTCTTTTGATAGCTTTAATATTGTTGCTTTAATATAACTGCTTTGATATAGTGCACTACACTATATCATACTATACTAATAGTTTAAGCTTCTATACTGTGTAATAAATAATTCTGATTAAAATCTTTTTGTCTAATTATTTGTCATAATAAATAATTCATTTTATGTAAGTAGATCTAATTTGCCATCTCTAACCCAGCAAGACAGTTTTATGAAGATTCGATCACACCTCTATAATTCCTCACACTTAAACTGTGGACAGTCTGGAGCTAAGATTGGATTCAGCTGCAATTGGATTCAGCTTCAACTGGATTCTGTGCAAGGGGATCCTTAGTGCACCTCATGACTCATCAGAAGGGCTTTTCTAATAAACTTTTGAAACTTCCAATCCCACCCATGACAGCCTCCAAAATTTACTTTGCCCTGTCCCACTTCAAATTATTGACTGTTTTTTTTAAAGTGCTGGCTCTTGTAGCATTATATCCATTTCAACTTTTCACCTTTTTTTATTTTTTTTAATAAAAGATGAAATCGAAAAAATAGATAGAAGAAAAGTTTATAAAGTTTATAAAACTATAAACTTTGAAATTATAGGTCGAATAAAGAACAAATAAATGTTAAAGACAACAACATTGTTGTTGCCTCTAACAACCGGTTCTTGAAGATGATAACGCTAAATTCCTGGAAGAAAATGCAGACTGAAAATTTAAATACCAAACATTCACTTTTAGAATTTTTTTTTTCATCTGCCAAACATGGGTATCTGGGGCTCAGTGGTTTATTTGAGTTAGTCAGCTGAGTCAAGTCCCTAGTGTTACCATCTATATACTAACTTAAAAAAAAGTTTTATTCCAGCACTGACCTGTCATTCAGAAGGTAACATCCACAGTCTTTAGTTTTTTTAACTACATGCCTGTTCATTATGTGCTGCTTCTAGGCTTGAATCACCTATCCAAAAAGAACACTTTGTACAGATGACGCATCCCTATGACAGAGCTTTTATGCAAGAAGTTGATAAGTATACTTGTCACTGTACTGCTGGGAACACAATGTCTGTTCCTGAGTACCATTAATGTGGTTACGGCCTTTTTCAATTGAGTCTTAGAGTACACTCTAAGAGTATTGGAAGGGAGTGCAAGAGAAAAGAAAGAAGGACATAAATGTCACTAAAATGCATTATGGTGATGATGCTTCAGAGAAAAACAACTAGAGTGGAAAAAGAAGGTGATTGCGAATGCTTTGAGATGAACATACCATTTCAGGATGCAGCAATATTGGCGGTAAGTCCAAGCTTTAGGCAGGACTGGACCAGTTCCAGTCCACCACAGAGACAAAACCCCTAAATATTTATAAAAACTGTTTACAATCTGTATGCAGAGTGTACACATAGACCCCTGTTTAAATTTCTGCTGCAGTTAGAATTTTGATGTTTTGGTAAGAGACAGTTAAGAGCAGTTTTAAATCAGTTTTAAAGAATGTAGTAAGCCAGAGCTCTGTTATAAGTCAGAGGAGATTGAATTGAGGTTCAGCTATCAACTGTATAGTGTAAAGTAATTTGGCATTTTACATATAGAAATGTAAAATAAAATATAAAAAAGAGAAATATTTTTATTAACTTTATTAATTAGCTTGTTATCTATTTAAAATCCTCACAGGAAAATATTTATTTCTGTGAAGCAATTTTGAAACAATTCTTCTTGTTATTTTTTTCTAACCTCATTGAATGTCTGACTCCAAAACTTACAGTTTAGCTCCTACTTTCACTTAATCTCATATTTATTCAAGTTTACTGAAGCAATTTCATGATTTCATATGCAAGTTGCTAGTTTTTATCTGTTTTCAATTCTGCAACAGAGAG
>VXAY01001955.1:66503-92832 GCA_013399855.1 Oxyruncus cristatus | reverse complement strand
AAAAGGAATAATTTCTCTACTAGGCAATTGATTTTTACTTTTTAATTTTTATAAATTAAGACTGACAATGACATCTTAATTATAATTATTTTCAAACAAAATTTTAAATAGCAACTGTTACATATTTTAAATTTTATTAAATTAACCAATATAGTTCAGGAGTAATGCATCCCAACAGGGAGGTAAAGGCAAAAATGCCAGGTTGCTTCTTTGGATGGATAAGGAACTGCTGAGCAAACTCAGAGTGCAAAAAGAAGCTTTCAGGAAATGGAAAAAATGACAGGTGACCTGGGAGAAATACAGGGGAATTGTACAGGAAGATAGGGATAAAGTCAGGGAAACCAAAACCCAGCTAGAATTGAATTTGGCCAAGGATATTATGGTTAACAGAAAGGGTTTGTATCGACAGGTTGCAAACAAAAAAAAAAGGATAGGGATAATGTGGGGCCTCTCCAGAAGGAAACAAGAGTCCTGGCTACCCTGGACAAAGGGAAGGCTGAGGTTCTCAACAATTTCTGTACCTAAGTCTTCAATGTCAGGTGCTCCAGCGACACCACGCAAGTCAAGAAGGACAAATGCAGGGACTGGGAGAATTAAGGCTCCAAGCCCACTACAGGAAAGGATCAGGTTCAAGGTCATCTAAGGAGCCTGAATGTGCACAAGTCCATGAGACCTGATGAGATTCATCCACAGGCCCTGAGGGAGCTGGCAGACAAAGTTGCTAAACCACTATCCATCATTTTTTAAAAATTGTGACAGTCAGGTGAAGTCCCTGATGACTGGAAAAAGGGAAATACAACCACCAATTTAAAAAGGGGAAAGCGAAGACCTGGGGAACTACAGACCTCACAGACTACAGTCTCACCTCTGTGCCAGGCAAGATAATGGAGCAGATTCTCCTGGAAACTATGCTACGGCACGTGGAAAACAAGGATGTGATTGAACAGCTAACATGACTTTACAAAGGGGAAATCATGCCTGACAGAGTTACAGGCGATACAGCATTGGTGGGGGCAGAGAAATTGACTTTTTCTACCTGGCCTTATGCAAAGCATTTGACACTGTCCCACATGACATCCTTGTCTCCAAATCAGAGAGACATGGATTAGATGGGTGGATTACTTGGTGAATGAAGAACTGGCTGTCTGGCTGCGTGAAAAGAGTTGTGATAAACAGCTTTTTCCCCATGGAAACAAGTGACAAGTGATGTCCCCCAGCAGTCGGTACTGGGGCCATACTGTTCAGCATCTTCATCAGTGGCATAGACAGTGGGATCAAGTGCATCTTCAGCAAGTTCACTGACAGCACCAAGTTGTGTGGGGCAGTCAACATGCTGGAGGGAAGGGATGCCATCCAGAGGGACCTGGTGAGGCTTGAAAGGTAGACCTGTGTGAACCCCATGAAGCTTAACAAGACTGAGTGTAAGGTCCTGTACCTGGGTCGTGGCAACTCCAAGCACACTTAGAGGTTGAGTGCAGAAGTGATTGAGAGCAGCCCTGCAGAGAAAGGCTTTAGGGTGACGGTTGATGAAAAACTTAGCATGAGCCAGAAATGTGTGCTGAGAGCTCAGAAAACCAACCAAATCCTGGGCTGCATCAAATGGAGTGTGGCCAGCAGGTCAAAGGAGGTTATTCTCCACCTCCACTCTGCTCTTCTGAGACCCCACGTAGACTGGTGTTCCCAACACAGAAGGACATGGAACTGTTGGACCAAGTCCAGAGGAGGACCACAAAGTTGTTAGGAGGACTGGACCACCTCCCCTACAGGTTGAGAGAGTTAGGGCTGTTCAGCCTGGAGAAGAGCAGGCTGTGTGGAGACCTCATACTAGCCTCCCAGCGTCTGAAACGGGCCTACAGGGAAGCTGGAGAGAGACTCTTTGTCAGGAATTGTAGTGAGAGGGTTATTACAAGGAGTAATGGGTACTAGTCAAGAGGGGAAATTTAAGTTAGATATGAGGAAGAAGTGTTTTACTGTGAGGCTTGTTAGACACCGGAACAGGTTGCCCAGGAAGCTGTGAATTCTCCATCCCTGGCAGTGTTTAAGGCCAGGTTGAATAAGGCCTTGAGCAACCCGGTCTAGTGGGAGTTGTCCCTGCCCATGGCAGGTGGGGTTGGGACTACATGATCTTTAAGATTCATTACAACCCCCTAACATTCTATGATTCTATGATCTAGATCCTTCTAAAAAGAACTGTAAAATGCATAATATTTAGTTCCCAATGCCTTAGAGAACAGAGGACTAAATGTTTGGGGCATTTTTCAGTAATTATCATACTTTTCTTCTTTATTTTTTTTTTCAAATTGAAAAGAAACAGATTTTCTCTCTTATCTGCTTCCAAACTGATTTCTAGTTTGGAAGGGATTAACGTATTTTAGTTCAACTTAATTTAAAAATTATTTTCTCCCGCCAGGAAAGAGTCTTTGCTATAGAAATACTCTTTAGGAAAACTTCTGTATACCACAGCTATTATTTAACATATCTAATCTTTTCACCTGCAAAAAATCAAATAGAACTGTTTAATCTTGTTAATAAAATACTAAATTCTTCATGAGTAAAATATGACAATATCAATTTCTTATTGAAATAGTATTTGAATGTCATGTAAAGACTCACTATAACCACTGCAATAAAGGAAAAAAAAATAGCACCACACCTAAAAATTCAGCAGAAAAATTAAATGTAAGCTGAAACTTTCAGAGTGTAGATATGTGCGTTGTCAAATATCAATTAGAGAAGACAATGAGGTTGAATTACAAACCACCTGCATTTATGGGGGGAAAAAAAAAAAGCAGGCCTGTGATAAATTTAAACCCTCTATTCTAAAATACTCTGACACTTCTCATGAATACCAGTTAAACACTTAGAATGACTTTAATAATACTCACCACCTCAAAAGATGTCATTACTAATACTTACTATCATTTGATAAGTCTGGAACTTTTCTATTAGTTCTGGGTTTTTGTGTGGTAATAAGTATTGCTTATACTTAGAACAGTAGAAATGTCTCTAAAATTATTTCAAAATTAAATGAATAAAATTGATAGATTTTCATCCAAAACCCTGTCATTCTCATGACATCATAAGTATTATAAGTAATGGGCTTGATTTTCATATGAGATATACGGGACCGGGGGGTGCAAGTGCCCAGGCATTCCTGCTGAAATAATTCTTGCATGTGAAATTAATGCTTTCTAACAAATATGTCCTGAGTCATGTCCAATTACGTAAGAAGAGAATTAATCGACTCCTGAGTAACAACAGATGGTACAGTACTGCATTACATCTCTCTGACAATCATTTCCTGCAATGATTTTCACTAACAGAAACTAAATGGTTCTGCTTTTTCATCACAGCTGAAATGTAAAGGCATAGGAAATTTCATCTGCCTGAACATTTGTCATACAAGGGTACAAACTACTTGTTACAAGAAGAAGCAGCCCCACACTATTTTTTCCAGGTTTACTTAAGAGATTTTCTGAGAAAAGTGCTCTTTCCTTCTTCAGGAAGGAACCTGACCTTACCAATCCAGAGCAGATTCACAGAAACAGAAATGGCTGTTAGCAGTTTATTACATTTTGAATTTTCTTGGAACAAAATGGACCTGACTGCCTTTGAAATTTCTAGTTCCCAAGTCATAAAGGCAAAATCTGTGCATTCCCAACATGGGCATCTCTTGTTTGCCAGCGTGGAAGCATGAAAAGGTCTAACCAAAAGACAGAGTATAGGTAGGAGCTCTGGGAACAAAACTATACTGGCTGTGCAAGGAGTAAGCAAAAGTACGTCAGTATCAAAACAGTGCTATGTTACCCTGGAACAGTCTTTCCTCAGACAGTAGCCCAAAATTAGTAAATATCAATAAATAATTAATAATTAATTAATAAATTTATTTAATTAATTACTTGATTTATAGATAAATAAATATACAAGTGTTCCCCATGTTCTTCTCAAATTAATGGGTAAGGAATGCTTAGTTTCCTGAGACAAATACCAGTAGTCATCTTCCATTTATTAATAATACTCCTTTTACCAATCTTCAAAAATCTGGACCCCATCTAAAACCATTCTGAAAAGCCAAAGAAACAGCTCTGACACTTACAAGCACAAAGCCTTCTTTACAATAACTTTGACTATTTTAGTGACATGATGAAGTCCACATCACTGGAGATTTTCAAGATAAAATGGGACAGGGTAGTAGGTAGTTTCATCTAAGCTCTTTTTCTCATGAAAGGTGGTCTTTCAAGGTCCTTTCCAACGTGGGCCATTTTGTGATTCTGCTGAAAGTTTAGAGCAAGGCCTGGCTGCACAGCAAGAGCCTTCTGCTCCCCACTCCCTGTTGAATGAATGTGCCTTCAGAAGTTCTGGTCACTCTCTGAGGAAACTGCAGATGGGCTCTGGAGAACATTTTAAACATGCTGGTAGCAGGGATCTTTTCCTACTAAAATACAGTAATGGCATCTCGTAGCACTTTGTTGATAGCCACTCCCCATCTGTTGACTTATTTGGTCCCACTTTAATGAATAGAAATCAGATAAAGCTAATAACAAGTGTTTTTCTTCTTCTTGTTGCTAGTTAAAAATTTATTTAAAAGCACTGAAAGTGACCATGCAGTTTAATCTGTCTGATTATGAGCCTTGCTTTCTTATTTATATACTTAGATATTTTAATGACCATAAACTTAGGTAGTGCATGATTTTAGAAATAGCCTGGTCCCAAGTTTTATTCTGTTCAATTTCCCTAGTAATTTAGAAGAAAGTTGTCCTTGCTGTGCTATTAATTCCTCAGCTAAGACTTGACACACATCCCCTTATATTGTTTGCTGGGTGATCAGAAATGAATGTGTTGATTTCTTGTTAATTGAAGAAAGTAAATATTGACCTAATTAATATGCTTTTTTTTTCATCTTGATAAAATAGAAATGAGGTTTTAAATTTCTCTTCTTTGACAGACTGCAAAATATTGTTGTGTAAAGAGGAATAAATAAATTTGAACTGTGCTTTATTTAATCTCTCATGGGACTTAGGATCGTACAACTACATGATGATGGAGCAGAAGTGATTTTCCACCCTCTCTGCCTTTCCAGAGAGTAAGAATTGGAAGGATTGCTTTATTCACCTGTAAACAATTAGAAGAAGTGAAATCGTGGCACTGGCTCTTGCGTTTGCACAACAAAGTTCTGTGTGGTGTGTGATGCCACTCTTGGAAGTGCCATATATCAGCTCTGGGTGGAAATGTCAACGACAAAAAAAGCCCTAAGAGTATTCCTTGTAAAATTTAACCCTTTAGGGGCAAAATTTAAGTATTCAACTTTCATGCACCTAAGTATATCTGAGTTTCAGCTCAGAGCGAAATTGGCACCCCTGAGGAAACTTTACATTCAGAGTCCGGCAGAAAACATCTCTGCATTTTGCAGTACCTACTGTTCAGGGTTTTTCCTTAATTTTACTTAGATTTTTTCTCTATTTTTTTTTTTTTCATGTCTCCATTTTTTTTTTTACTGCATTGGTAAATTTTTGGAAATATGCCCCTTAATATATTTTATATATTTTTATCTTTCTATCAGTAATGAACAATTAAATCGTAGTAATTTATGATTCAATTTATTTTTTACCGAACTGGTTCATCTACTTTTTTTTTTGAAGCAATTAACTGGTCAGTTGAGGACAAATATTTCAAAATAATGTAGATGTATTTTCTTTCATTTATTCTTGTGAAATGTCACATGGTAAATAATAGCAGTTCTTATTAATACATCCTCTATATATCCTAATCCTGGTCACTGTTACTTTTGCCTACATTAAAATGTATTTTTTACTATGCTAGACCTTTCCTGCTTCATGTGAATAAATTAAAAAATACTTATTTTTAGGGTTGAAATGGAGATAAATTATTAAATCATTAGTCAGTTACGATATGAAATAAATATTGAAACCCCAGTTTGCTATTAACTGAGAAAGCATAGTCTCCTTGTTTCATTCAGCACAACTAAATCTATTGCCTCCCATCAAATCCAAGTCATAGTTAAAAGAATCATTTCACAGGCTACATTTCTCAGTAGACTTATGTAAGGCTTTATATGTGCGCTAGTATTTCTTTATCTACTCTCAAAATGGCAGCTATAGACACAGAAGCAAAACTGAAAATAATTATCAAATAAGTTATCTTGTCCAAGTGCAGCATGCATTATATTTTCTTTGTTCCAAATGCAATCCCAAAGCGAGTGGCAATTTTCACCTCACTTTGTGTGCCTGAGCAGTGGTGGTCCTGATGATGCAGACTCTGGCTATATCTGGGGACATCACAGTGGCCCTAGTACCAGGCTCAGGTTTAAGAAACAGTGCAGCCAGCTGCATCCCCACCAAGTCTGGGACAGAACTCAGGCTTGCCTGTGGAAGCTCCCTCTCTGCTAGTGGCAGAGTGTGACAGTGGGACCATGGGCTGAGACTGGGATATGATCTGGTCCCTGAGTGTCCGGACGACGGAACAGTCTTTGAGTTCTCTGTAGTGTTAATGAAAGTGAGGTTACTGATTACTAAGAAAAGACTCTATGCTTGTGCTTGTGGAAATTTTTTTGGTATGTTCAAGGTCAACACCAGAGGTGCATCCTCCTGGCCCTCACCTGTGCAACAACTGCAAACTGCGTGCAGCCCTTTGCTCCCTTACCTCCTCTGTCCTGATCTCATGATTTCAGCATCTCAGCTCTACACCTTCTCCTTACTTACCAAGTTTCTCATGTTGTTTCCATTTCATTTCCACCAGCCATTTTGTTCCTCTGTTCTTGCATTTCACTGTCCTTGCAAAAGCCGTATCTGCAGCTTTGGCACTATGAATCATCTTTAATTCATTGAAACACACTAAACTTAACCAAATAATTTGAAATTAGCTTGAAGCACTTGGTAGTTAAACCCATACCATCCCATTGACGTGTGAGGACATTAGTGACATGCTCTGCAAAGTGAACCACTTCTCCATAGAACAACTTCTCCATTCTTGTGAAACTGCTTTCTTGGGTGCCTCAAGAGGTAGCATACCTCAGTTCTAAATTAGGAGCCTCTTACTGTGACAATTGCATTTTTTTGTTGACTTTTAGTATCTCTCTGCCCTTTTAAGCATCTTTGATTACCTCTCCTAGATACATAGCTTCATCAAATGCTGTATTCTTTGGTACTTGCATACCAGTATAATAATAATAACCATTAGGCCACATCCACAGAGTCATAGGTAGGATAGGCATTTCATTCCCTGTTTTTCTTCTGTTCACATGATCTTGTTTTACAAAAAACATTGACAGGCCACAGACAAATTTTAAAAGAAATACACTGAAATTTATGTTCTCGAAAAGAGCGAAATTTTAAATTACGTAGGTTTCATTGCTAGTCCAAAATCTGTAGAGAAACATAACTTCTGGCCTTCTGAAATGCTGGTATTCAGTCAGTGTAGCAATATTATTAAGATGATTTCAATATGAGCAAAGTTCTATCCCAGATATCTTCTTTTGCCAAGTAAAAAGATCATTACTTTTTCGGATAGATCCTTGTTTATTGGGCAGTTGTCATGCAGAAATTTTGCAGGTTTGAATAGTCCTGGCTTCACTTATAGTGTTCTAAATATAAACATAATAAGGGGGTGTGTTTGCTTGTCTATTTTTTCCTCATCCTATGATAATGTCTATGATATCAATCTGATAGTTGAGGGGAAAAAAAAATTATTTTCTAGAAAATACACTTTTAGAACTTAAGTATACCACAGTGAAGCCTAAGCTGAATATTTATTTTTTTTTCAATGTGGTCTCTAAGAAATCCAGGCTTAATAACTAAAAGAGAAGATGTGAATGATGGGTGAAAATGGGTGATGAGACACTTGCTTTTATCTTAATAAGGTTTTTAATCCAAAAATCAGAAAGTGAAGTGTTGCTAGTTTCATTATCAGAAAACTTACATATACCCCAGCACAGGTAATATTTTTAAAAATATGATGAAAACATTATAGTGACTAAATTTATTAAATTTATCTTCCTGTATAATGATAAAAATGACTGTAATGCCTTCTTTACATTGTATAATCATAATTACATGAATCAGTAACGAGGAATATATTGGAAATAAAGCTCATCTTAGAAGTTCACTATTTAATTATAGTTCCATGAAAACAGACTTCTGCAGTTTCCTTCAATTAGTGTTAAAATGAATTCATTGTTTTTATTTCCCCATTTCTTTACATCCTAAGCCATGACACGTAACACTGCTAAACTTACCAAAGATTGAATCTGCACATAATCTTTAAAGGAGCAGTTGCTAACAGTAACGATGCAGTTTATTTTCATGGCAAATCATGCCAGGCAATTTCAGTGGCTTAGCATCATCTTATTGCCTTCTGCTTTATGATATCTTTCAAAAGCTGAAACACAAAACAGATCATAAATCTATAAATTCACAACTTCCATTGAAAATATTTCTCTTTTAAATGGGGATAAGTTAAAAATCATGTGCAGAACAGTTCAGGGTTAAATCACATAATCACAGAATGAGTTATGTTGGAAAGAACCACAGTGAGTCATCTGATCCAACCTCACTGCTCAAGTAGGGTCCCCTAGAGCACATTGCACAGGGTTGTGTCTAGACAGTTCCCGAGTATCTCCAGTAATGGAGACCCTACAACCTCTCTGGGCAATCTGTTCCAGTCACCTGCACAATAAAGAAGTTCTTCCTCATATTCACGTGGAACTTCCTGTGCACTAGTTTCTGCCCACTGACTCTTGTCCCATTGACTCTTGGTGCTCAGCACCACTGAGAAGAGACTGGCTCCATCCTCTTGATACCCTCTCTTCACATACTTAAATATGTAGATAGAGTATCCTCTCAGTCTTCTCTTCTCTAGTCTGAACAAGCACAACTCCCTCTGCCTTCCATTGAATCATAGCATCATCTAGGTTGAAAAGAACTTCTAGAATTGTTGAGTCCAACTGGATGCCTCCAGGAGCTCCACATCTCTCTTGTACTGGGGAGACTAGAACTGAACACAGCACGGCCAGATGTGGCTTCACCAGGGCTAAGTAGAGAGTCAGGAGCACCTCCTTTGACCTGCTGGCAGTGCTCTTCCTAATGCACCCCATTTAAATATCTTTGATATTTATCTTCACAAAGTCACTTCCAAGTAAAAGATTCTCCCATACAAGTCCAGAGAAATAGCTGGTTTGTTGGATATTGCTCAGGTTCTGCATGTCATTGAAAATTTTCTGGAGACATCCTTAATGTTTTTAATAGTCAATCCTTGAAGATCTTGGAAAGGCATAAGCAGCCCAAATGTGACTTTGAATGCTCTACAGTCAACTGTGGCTGTCAACATAGTTGAACAACCTTTAGCAGAAGGTCTACTGTAAGATATTTGCAGCAGGAATAAGAAAGGGAAAAAAAAAAGGACCTGACATGGCACCCTTGAAACAGATCAATAGTAGGCAGAGTAGAGGAGTAGGCAGCTTTTGGGTCATAGTTTTATGTAGCAGTGACAATATTTGATTGTTGATTTTGAGATATTTATACTGCTCAGAAAATATCCTTCCTATAGGCCAATTCCTATGTAAATAGCCAATAAATTATAGATCCCTATTTAACGTCATTTTTGCAGTAATCATAGAATCATAGCATAATTTGTGTTGAAAGGGACCTTAAAGATCACCTCATCACAACCCCTGCCCCTCCTCCCACCAGGGGCAGGGACATCTTCAGTTAGAGAGGTTGCTCAAAGCCCCATCCAACCTGGCCTTGAAAAATTTCAGGGTTGGGGAATCCACAACTCTGTGTCAGTGCCTCACCACCCTCATATTAATCTGCTTCAGGATCTTCTACACAGACACAGAACAAAGAATACATCTCTGAATAAATGCATTTGGATTTTTATCTTATTTAATTTTAGCATATATGCAAAAAAAATTACCTTCATTGCCTCAATGTAGGGAAAAACAGCCATGTGTCTAAGACTCATCACTTTTTTTGTAGACCACAAGGAGGTGCAATTGATCTTTTCTCCTTTTCATTTTTTTTTTAGTTTGAACTTCCACACTATAATGATGATTAATATCCCGCAAACTTTCATGTTTTTCTTTGACATTTCCTTTTTGGTTTAGACGAAAACAGAACATACTCAATATACATTTTCTTTTGCTCCTACCTAAAATAAGTGTGACCTGTTCTTTGGATAGCACAGCTATGTTACTTTCTCATCGTTGTTTCTGTTTCCTTGCTAACATAACATCCCATGTCCTGCTTGTGATGATACAGGAATCATAATGGGTCATGAGAAAATATCCAAATTCTCATGATACTGAGATCTTTTTTGCTTGTGATGTGAAAGTTCCATTGTATTGGATTAGTAGATGTTAAAGATGAAGTTCACAAGATATTTCCGCACTATAAGGAGAGAGTATGAGTTCAGTGTGAAGAGCACTTCTGGATGCCAATTCTTTTGAAGTTATTGATAAAAATCTGCAATTCATATTTTAGATCATTTGTCAGCCATCTTTCTCTCTGATAAAAGAGAAAAATAGAAAAAAAAAAAAGAAAAAAAAACGAAAAAAATTAAAAAGCTTTTAATTTGACCTTGGTAGTGTTTATCATCTACATTATTCCAGTGGAATCAAATACTAGTCTGATTTAGCACATTTGAACAGTGCTTATATGTAAAAATCTTGTTGTGACCTGCTGGACAAAATCAGACATATTGTATTTAATTGTATTTCTACAACTTATATTATGTAGTAGGAATAACATAAACTTATCTATTTCCTGAATTTTGTGTAACATACATGATGCTATAGACATGGAAAACTCAAGGCCAAAACATGATGTGCCAAAATATTTACTGCTAACAGCAACAGCAATAGAGTTGAAGACAAGTACACCAAACACTTCACAGACTTTGTGATCATGCCACATCACGTGCTGTTACTCACAATCAGCTTTTCATGTTGATGCACTGTTGCTATTTCTTCCACTTTTTTTTGTGCTGACTTCTAGGAATCTTGACTATTAAACTTTTCCTGGAAAAGTATTGTATCCTTTTATTCTGAACAATTACATGGTACTCATGATTCAGCAATTATTTATTATTTTGCTCATATTTTTCTGTAGGTGGGAAACCTGAAGACAGAAGCAGGACTGCTACAAAACATTCCTTGGACATTTCTACAAAAGCTGCATGGATATGCTATTGCCTTTAGATTTTAAGTAACCATTCTTTTGCTCACAGTCCCTTGCAGCTTTTGGTCAGCATTTTATCCTGTATCTCTTTCTTAGCTCTTCCTCTAAAAGACACACTAACAAGACTGATCTGACTGAAACAGTAGTATCTTTGCCCCAATGCTCCCTTAAACAGTGCCTTAGCTATTGGGGTTTTTGTATCAGTGTTCAGGTCATATTACTCAGCTTCTGCTCACACCTCTCCACATCTTTGGAGTGTGATGGCTTTCATTGCTACAGCTATCTGTTCTCACAGGTGAGCTTTTTGTTTCTTCTACTTACTCTGTGTGAAAAGGCATGATTACATTGCCCTGTGACTTTTCACTCAGCCTTTCTATACAATAAAGATACATTCTCTTTTGTGCCTTTCTTTTGTCATAAATCGCTTATTTCTAACCTTCCTGAGGATAATAAACTGTACTAATTAGTTCTTCTGAGATAAAAACAAATTTATAATATCCTCCTGTTTTCAAATTTTATCTGTTGATTTATAAAAAAACTAATAAAGATGGTTGCATTTTTCATTTTCTTATCCTCCAAAGGCAAAAACATATTTAGAAGAAATAAGAATTCTTAATTTTATTTTTAAGTAGTATGTTGAGATCCCAGAGATAACAAAAATTTCATTATTTGTTTGGTAAAGATGAGACAAGAACTGCAACCTTGGCTTCTTTGTTGGTGTAGTATATTGCTCCCTGTCCCTCCATGATAAGTGGCACTCCAAAGGCTTCTCTGATGGATACCATTTATTTATTCCATTATATCCATCCAGTAATTCCATCCAGTAATCCTGGATCTATCCTTATTACCTGCATTTGTATGACAAGCTGAGCTGATTAATCTGTCTTAAAAGTCAGTGCAAACCTTAACTACTCCCTAGCAGTGACAACTGCTAGTAATCATTGCAATGATCACTTTGTCCTGTAAAGAAAGGACATCTTACCAGCTATGTCTGTGTTCATTTACTATCCCAAAAATAAAAATAGCATGTTTTGCAAGAAGCTGAAGATGAATTAGTGCTTGTACTCATTATCTCAGCTTTGAAACAACTGGATCACCACAACAAAACAGAACCTCTGCTACTTCATTTCAGTTTTTTGCTTACAGTTCCCCCACTCAAAAGTGAACGCCAAAACCATCACCTTCAGTGAGACATGTAGCACACCAAGCACACCAAACTGCCTGAGACATAATGTTCACTCAATGTCCTTTCAGTGATGCCCCTTCCTGCTTACTACCAGGAGAGGAGCTGCAGTTACCAGGAGAGGTACCTCTTCTGCTGCTGGTCATTCCTATCATTGCTTATGCAAGCATGTTCTGTGAAAAGGGTTGTGGGAGTAAGTGGTAGTTTTAGCTCAAGAATCATCCTCACTTACCATCTGATATCTTTTGTTTCTCATTTAAAATTTAATGAGTGAGTGACAATCAGTTCTTTAGAAGATTTTAAAAAGTGAGAAACTAGACAGATTAACCAGCTAATGAAAAGTCCAGTCCTCAAGGCTGTCATTCTGAGGTATCAGTTTAATGTTTAGAAGTCCTTCTGTGTCATATATAAAATAATAATATGGTGAAAAATGTGAAATAAGAAACATATGACGTTCGTATTAAAACAAGTTCCATTCAGTAATATCGGTGATTCGGAAGAAAGGACAGCAATATGCCACGAACCAACAGTGTGGCCTTGAGGCCAAGAAGGTCAACAGTATCCTGGGTTGCATCAGGAAGGGACCTGCTAGCAGGTCACAGGAGGTCATCCTGCCCCTCTGCTCAGCCCAGATGAGGTCACATGTGAAATACTGTGTCCATTTCTGAGCTCCTCAGGACAAGAACGACTGCAGCAGGTCCAGCAGAGGGCAACAAAGTTGATTGGGAGACTGGAGCAACACTTTTATGAGGAAAGGCTGAGAAAGTCAGGCCTGCTCAGCCTCAAAAAGAGACAAGTGAGAGAGGAACTCATCATTGTCTGCAAATATCTAAAGGAAGGGTGCCAAGCAGAAGGAGCCAGGCTCTTCTTGGTGGTGAGAAGCAATAAGACAAGAGGCAGAGGGCAGAAAATGAAGCACAGTAAGTTCCACTTGAATATAAGGATAAACATTACTGCACAGGTGATCAGGTGGAACCTGTTCTTACTGGAAGAGGTTGCCCAGAGAGTTTTTGGAATCCCCCTTAATGGAAAAAAAATCAAGAACCATCGGTATGCAACGCTGTGCCATGTGCTCTAGGATGAGCTTTGCGCTCTGCTTGAGCAGGAAGGTTGGATCAGATGATCCACCGTGGTCCTTTCCCACCTGACCTATCTGTGATTCTGTGAAACTCTTTGGGTACAGCTACATGGCCACAGAGTTCTCTCATTTACTGGAAGATGCCAGGCCACCATATTTTTCAAGTTTGTTTTCAGTTTCCCTTCTGAAGCAAACTACTGAGCTGCTTCTGACCAAAAAAATCCAGCTAGGAATACAGCCTTCAGGCAAAAGCCTTGCAGACTTGTGAAGAAACTGCATTTTCTGCAAAATCCAAGCAGGTTTCATTTCTTCTTGTAAATTATCAGTGCCACAGACACTCTAGAAGAGGAAAACAGCATCACATTATATGAAGAAGTTTGGACTGAAACTGTATGGATAGAAAATGTCACCTTAAGGGCATAGGGGACCCAACCATAGGGTGTCTTGATCACCTCTGCACTTCAAAGGCTAATCTTAGAAAGTGTGCTCAAAATCCATTCTCTGTCATATCAATCTCAGGGGCCAAGCTTTCTCTGGAATAAACGAATTAGGGTGTTGCGACATAGGATGGTGGTCAGGAAAAGGAGATTTGAGTTTTTATAGATTGTATCATTCAGAAATATAGTGTGAATTACTCCATTCTGTCTTCAATCAGAATAACCTATGGAATACAAATGGTAGGTGGTGGGAAAAATAGAGGAAGTACTGGCAATCTTTCAAATTATCTATAATACACATTAGATAAATAGAAATACTAAGCCTCCTGACCGAAGCCTGACCAAAGCCTTTGACTGAAGTCACAACAACCAGGTTTTCAGACTTTGAAATAGCTTCATATATTTTCTCAGCTTTTACAGGGGTTTTGGAGATACAGTCCAGGGAGAAATCTCAATACTCCAGCAAGCCAGCAGTCAGGACTCCAGGAAGGATTTCCTTCTTTCTTTTGCCTTGTTAAAAGAACATTTAGGTTTACATTCTTTCTTTTGCTAAAAAAAACCCCTTATTCAGCCAGTGTGGGAAAAACTTTTTAACAGGAATTTTACCTCAGGCTAAATTCCGCACCCTGAACTAGAAATGCAACTCTAATGCTTCCAAAGTCATGGCATGCTTCTTCCTGTGTATTCAAACAGTCCCATGCCAATTGTGACTCCTTAAATCCTTACCACGCACTTTTAAGTGTTACTGTGCTGTACTGGAAACAAATTCTGGAAATGTGAGCAAAAGATTTCTGCCTAGTTCTGCAGTGATCTTAGTAAAAGGGGCACGGTATACTGTATCACCCAGCCTTCACTGAGTTCTGCTCTAACACATTCTCAGTGGAAGCATTTCCAGGTGTTCTTATCCTCTAAATAATTCAATATGGCTAGTAATACTGCAATTACTCCTCATCTCAATGCAATACAGATCACTGAAATGAAGTATTTCTTGCCTTTACATTCTGCTTACTCCAAGTCACTATGCAAGACAGAAAGTATAAAGAATTCCTTACAGCCCACTTTCTCCACTCCTGGAGAGAAGAAATAATCCATCAGCTAGTTTTTCTCTTTGAAATCATCCATTTGAAGTCACTGAATTTTGTCATTGTTCACAGAGCAAACCCCAAGGTTGCATGGCTACAAGTTAAGCAGTAGTAGATATTTAACTTTGCCATCTAAGCACAGATTGATTGAAATCTCTGACAAAGTCTTAAAAAAACCTGTGTTGCAGGAGTCCTAGTTTCTATTGACTTCTATATATCTCGTTATCTCAGTTTCTTATGTACTTTGCTCTGGCACAGATCTCCTGTAAGGTTTGTGATTCTCCACAATGTTATACTATTTTTTACTGAATCCACCACTACACTTAGTAAAATGGGTAACACAGTGATGGTATTAATTTGTAATGACTTTTTAATTTTAAAAGTCTTGCATAATACTACTATCAAGTCATTTAACAGATATAAAGTAAAAACATACAGACAAGCCTTATACTGAGTTTGAGTCGGGAAAAGCACCACCCTGTGAGCTGAAATTAATGCAAAACTTTATGGCTGCTAGTTGTATAACAAAAAGAAGATACAGAACGCAGTCCATCAGGGTGACTATATCATTAACAGTCTGTGAACATGACATTGCTTTATGAGAAGAATAAGGAACTTACAGATAAATATCAGTCAAATAAAACAGTAATAACATTTTACTCTTAAATGATAAACAACAAAGTTCATGCTTATTTATGTGACCATCTGAGCTTAAATTGGAGTTAAATTCATCACACCACCACTACATCAGTATCATTTCATGGATGTATTGTTTACATAAAGCTATGGCATGATTTCCAGATATCACTCCTAAATATAGGCAGTTTTAAACCATATCAACACACAGAGGTAGCTTTACAGTTGTGATGTGTTTGTAGAGTCTAGACATTTGTCTTGCAGATATAATAAAGACAATCCCAGCAAGCAACAATAAATAAGCAAAGAAAACTGTTCACATGAATCTCAAGGTGTATATAGTAAAATCGACACTTTAACAGAAAGGGCAGAAAGTATTTTTAACAGCTGCCAGCTGGATCATCACCATTCTGAATTTCTAGAAAAGCATGTTCCAACAGCCCAAAAGTACAATAATGTCCTTAAAAGGATTGAGCAAATCAAAGCACATGAAAATTCCACAGTCAGGCTTCTTTTTCTAGACCATGCTCCATCTAGTGACCATGAATTGAGAATCCAGCCTGAACCTTCCCTTGGTTGTCTCTTCAGTGCCTCCTTATAAAGGTAAGAATAATGAACAACTGTCAAAGGTATGCTGCTCTGGTGTGTAAGGAACTTTTGTTGATGATGAGGCAGTCCCCTTTCGTTTCTCCATCTGTTAGTGAATTGCAGGAGCCAACAATGTTCAGCAGCAAGTGATAGAGTAAGGCATGGTAGGAGCACTTCAGACTGGAAAAATAGTAAATAGCACAAACAACTATAACCTGAAATCCCTAATTTATCCTTTCTTTTTTATCATGTTTGATGGCAGATATTAGTTTTCTCATTTAACTTTGATCTTTGATGTTTAGAAGAGAATAATTGTGAAAAAGTTAAACAATAATCTTTCAAATTAATGACAAAAAAAAGTGTGGTAACCTGAGTTCAGACAATCTTCAACACTTTATGAATTGTCCTCTTTAAGTGGCATGTGTTTCCATATTTGAGGCAGGGAATTGTGAAGAGAGACACCTGCATACAACAGTGATGGGAGGTTTCAGTATCCCAGAATGAGAGATTTCAGTAGCAATAGGTTGAGGGTTAGGAGGAACAGGACATCCATTAAAGCATGTCTCTCCAGGGACTGCAGGATCATGGAGTTGAAAAAACTGAGAATATTTTATTCTTCAAGTTATAGCAACGGCTGGGTGGGTGGAAATGGGAATTAGGAAGTAGGTCATTATCTTCCATAACACTATATGTTCCTGTCTCCCAGCCCTTGGTCACATGAGCCAATACCACTCATCTATTTACATCTGTTCAGAAAATTTAAATGAGTTTTGCCCTTACTTTTTAATGAGATTGAAATTGCATCAGTTATAGTGTATTACATTCCTCAGTACACAGGAAGTTTTGAAAACAGAAAATGATGAAACAGAAAATATGGTAGCTTAAAACTTCATATGGATTTACAAGTTTCATAGAATGAAATAAAAATGATAGCAAAGATTTTTATTATGAGTATAAAAATAACCCAGAATAAGAAGAAATTATAAATAATATCATGAGACACTCTAATAACTAACTATGAAAATAAAGGTAGTCTGATACAGCAGTTACATTATAATTGCTTGTTATACGTGGGTGTTACAGTGGGAAAAAAAAAAAACCAGAACTCTGGTGGTGGAGGGTCCACATTAAAGTGATAAATAGTTTTAGGATATATTAAAACTTAGAGAAAAATGTGGTTTCTAGGAACTAACCCCAACTAGTGTTGAACAGCTTGAGCAGAGAAATAAGCAAGGTAAATAATTTAAGTGATACAGAAACTGGAATAGCTCAAACTTTAAGTACAATATTAAACCTTACACTAACTCCAGCATTGTTAATTTTTCTGCAAGAGCTCCTTGTTCTAAATTCTATCCTACAAAACTGCTACCTGACCTCTACGTCCTGCTATTGAATATAAAAAAGAGGATCTTTTTTTCTGGTCATGTAAGTGCTAACTGATTTTCTATAATATAGTTAATTTCTACTTTGAAGTGAGTTTATTTTATATTAGCATTTCTAAAAACAACTGTTGGATTTTCTTCCTCTGTTATTTTGATTTTCTCTTTTTAACGCCCAGCCACAATTTGAAAACTCCTAGATCAGTCACCAATGTAAGAAGCGAACCCAGAGTCTTTGTTGTGCTTGTAACAGCACCACCAGCACAACAGTAATTGAAGCCTTTTGGTATTTTTTTGATAAATGTATGTTAATTCAGAACATAACACCTTTAGGTCTCCCACAATTTGACACCGTCACTATTCTCATACTGGTTATTTACAGTTGATTAAAACCCAGTTTAAAACACTAAAATGGAATGACAGACAGTGAAAGGATTGAAAACATTACACATTCCTCTTGCTCCTATAACTGTAACAGACTTTTTTTTTTTTTTCTTTATTGGAAACAGAGCAAAAGTTAACCAGGAATAATCACTGAGACTTCTTTGCTTGACCTACTGTGAGAATATCTGGACTGTTAATGAATGTAATAATACCTGAAGTAGGAAAATAGAAGGATTTTAGAAAATACTGATGTTACCTTGGAAGAAAAACAGTTGCAAGTATTGAGCAATAAAATAGTGATTATATCCATTGGATTGAGAAGTCACAGAAGATACTATTTGGAAAATGCTATTGGTAACTATTAAACAGAAAACTGAACTGCAAGAAGTTTCTCAGGTAACCGTAAAAAAACCCAAACCAAACCAAAACAAAAAGTACAGATTATTAATGCTTGGGCATCTGACTAAAACACTTTCAATAACGTAGAATAAAAAATCCAACCACATCTGTTTTCCTTACCACAAAGCCTAAGCTTAATCTTGATTACACATGCTATAAATTTATATTATTTCATTTTTAGTCTGGATTTGCTAAGTATGGATCTAAATTCAATGAGATCTGAGCCCTAAATTGCTAATTGCCATTATTCCAAAAGAGATTGCATACAAATAATGCCATAACAAATACTAATTATATGCACAGCATTTAAAATGTTGAAAGTACATTATATACAGTAATGAATTGCCAGCATAGGACTATTTACCACTGCAGTCTTTCAAGTAACTTGAGTTACCTCAGATTTGAGGGATTTCAGCCATCAAAGTTGGGTTTTGACATAAACAAATATTTATCAATGGAAAGAGTGAATGGGTAAGAAACAGAAGACTTGTACTTTTACTAAACAATTTGTAATAGTCTGTATGTAATGTTTATAGTAGACAGTCTATTAGTTTATCAGGTTTTCAGAGGTAAATGTACATTAAAGACTCCAAGATACTTAATTTTAACCATTCATGCAGTGTTGAAATTTATTAATGCCATTTGAAAGAAAACACAATGCAAGAAGTGCTGGGGATTAAGCACATATACACAAAAATTCTGCTCTTGATACCTCAGCCACTAATGAGGTCGTATCATGGAATCTCTGTAGTATTTTTAGAATGAAATTCAATTATGAAGAGCAACATGTTAAAATTCCAATTAGAGAGCAATGCATGTCCACTGACTATATAGTCTTAAAATGTCTTTGGAACTCAGTAAATATTAAATCAGTAGACCTCTTCCCCAGGAGCAGCAAAACTTCTTTCAATATACAAGTTCTTTTAATCTAGAAAATAACAGATTTGAGTAGTCATACTTAAGCGACACTTTACTGACAAAGCAGCTGTCTTCAGAAAAATATAAAACCCACTGAAACATTAGAGTTCATAAAGGTAATAAAAATCCACCTAAGAAAATTACTGAAGAAATAGCGAAATTAAATCTCTTTGGCCAGTAAAAGCTCTTCTTCAAGTTTATTGCGGGTGGTCATCCACAGAAGAAAACAGTAAGAGAAGAGATTTTTGTCATTCAGACACTGCTTTCTTCAAAGAAGAATTAAAAAGGTAGCCCTTGGGGAGGGGATGGACTAGGGAAAGTATGTCTTGTTTGTATGAAGAAATAGAACAGAAATAGAATGTCAAGCTTCATAAGATAGGCTCTTTACACTGCTCAGTCGGCTGTGTTTAACCATGTTTACCATGACAAGGTGCAAATCACTCCCGTCACAGTTAACTCAGAAAACAACAACAGAAAAGTTGTCTGTTAACAACAGAAAAGTTAGAAACAACAAACTCCAAGATTTTAAGATTACTTTGAAACAATAATCAACGAAAGCACTTCCAGGTTGAAGGACAGAAAAATCCCACCTCTCCTGAGCAATTTTGATTATCCCATTCTGGAAGTCCTAGTGCATGACCTACTTCAGAGCCAATTTGTTGGCTCACACACTATCACAGTCTGATCAGTGCTGCACACTGGGGACTTCTTGTCCTCTCACTTGTCCTCTCTTCCTTCAATATGTGACACTTCATAAAACTCCAGCATTTTCCCAACTGCTTTGGTGCTGTTCTTTTCAACTACAAGGACACACATTGTAAAAAGTAGCGCAATGTCTGAAGCATTTCCTATAAAATTGTCTGCTGTACTAATTTTACAAAAACTGACAAACACTCATCAATTGCTTTTGCTTTGGGGATCACTCGTCTAACTGCATTTATAGGAACTTGACCATGAGTCTTGGAACTAGAGGTTTGTTGCTTGGAAACAAATTCAGTAGTGTTGTGCCTAGAATTTTCCTAAAAACTGCTTCCCAGAGCCAGATATACAAGGATTCTGTAAAAAATGGAACAATAAAACATTTTTCACTTTCAATTAAAATCTGATTTACAGTTAACATGGAACATGTGTTAAGTGTTTGTATTATTTCTCAGCATGCTAAATACTTTTTTTGCTGCTAAATTTAATTTCCAGTATATATCAAGTTAAACTAAGCCTTACTTTTTATGCAGCATACATGTGACACTCTGAGGTGTATCAGACATGTAGTTCACTTCAAGAGCCTATTTCGTCCTGAAAGAAGTTCAGTAGCAATACTATAATATACTACACTACAGAATTCCTGCATTTTCTTCAGACTGACGTACATTGCTTTACTGCGGTGAACATAGATATGCCTGAAATCAACCCATAATAAGTGACCCATTTGAAGATTCAGTCATGCCAGACATTATTTAGAGGATGGACTTGTCTAAATTCCCTAAGCTCCTCTTAGTTTGACTTCGCGACTGCTAGTACATTCTACAGCAGAACAAAGACCAAATCTGATGGACAAGAGCCAACAGTCCTTCATCCTACACTGATCTGCAAATGATTGGATCAAAAGATGATGAGTTATATGACATTTTCTCCAAATGTTAACATACATGTTAACATTCCCTTCTGCAGAGTGCATTACCAGCCACAGGGAGATACTCAGCTTTTGTGGGCACAATGTTACACCACATTTATGTTTCTCAGGAGTCCACACTAGAAGTAATGGAGTCACAGGGGTTGTTACAATATTCGCCAACTGTGAAAACACATGCAATCCAAATAGCAAAAATCACACCTAAAATGCAAATCACCTCTTATTATACAGGTCTGACCTTGTTCCACTGCTGGAGTAGTTAAGAGTAGTGTGACTAAACTACTAACTGCTCTTGTGTGTTCACATCTGTTTGGGCACTGAGGCCTGTGCTTGACAAACTCATGCCACGAATGAATGGTTAGGCTCCTTAAAGAATTGTCATCAAAGTGATTGTCAAAAAACAGAGTTTAATATAAGTTTGTGAAAGTGCAATTTTAATAGAGTTCGATGACAAGATTCACTCTGTTACTACAGAGATGAACAATACACAAGGAAGTCAGATTAGAATCAATTTAGAACAGTATACATGGAGACTGGGAATGCAAAAGTGAAAAAATGCAAAGGATGGATACAAAAAGATATGGGTTCAAAAGAGTTCAGCAGCACTTAATCATTGACTAATTTAACATTTATACAGTTATTCAAAAATATTTTCTAGAATTATAACAGTGACTTAATAATGGATTCAGGATAACAACATTCATATCATAACCAACTCCCACATAGGGGCACAGATAAAGAGTTATATACATTTATATCCATGTGTTTAAAGGACCCTATCAAAAATTCCCTCAAGTTCAGTCAAATACTCATATCAAATCCCTTAGTGCTTCTGAATGGGCATGGATTCCACCTCAAGGAGCATATATGTCTGTGGGGGCAGTATTGGCTCAGGCTTCATCATCAGTGGCAGTCTTTCATGCATTGCACACTGGAGAGCTGTCAATCTCTAAAAGGGATCCCACTGGGAGAGAGGTGTTGGCACAGCTGCCCAGGAGAGCTAAAAGAGCCTCACTTGGGACTGCTGTTCATCGAGTCATGAGATGATTTGTTTTAGTCATCACTTATTCTCCATCCTGGCCATAACCCAAGTTGGTAGCTACTGGACTTCTTTCTCACAAAGTTGAGTAACTATGAACTTGGGCCACTCATTCCCTTTTTCAAAAGGTCTCATAACAAAGGTACGATTACACTTGGGTTACAATTCAGGTAAGAATACCAGGAAATTCTTAAGCTTCCTAAAGCAACAGCTGTGGGAAATTCCTGCTAGCACAGAGTGATAGAAAACAAAATGTTGTCTCTGGTAGCAAGAGGGAATATCTTGTGATCCAATAATTAAAATAAAAATGAAGATACTGTTTTTCATGCCATTTTTATTTTAAAAAGAAAGATGAGATTTGGTGTCTGCTTAGTCTTGGCAATTATAAAATACTAATTTGGAGCATGTATATTGATTTTTTAACACTCTCTGAAGTCTCAGATAGGTGCTTACTTACAGAGATTCACTGGATTCCGTCATGCAGAGTTTTCAGAACAATACTTTTTATAGTAAAGTCCAATGTACTTGTGCTTGCTGAGTAATCACAATGTCTATGGAATTCGTCTTACCACACAGTAAGGTACATGTCAAAGGTGTTTTTTATTATGATGGGATTTTTTGACAGGAAATTTCCAGATAAACTTTTAATACAGTTAGAATATTTATTGTCTGTTGAAAGCAAAATCCATTTCTGGGGTGATTTACCCAAGTCTATGATAAGTATTACTCAGAAAATGTTATTATTGACTTGACTTTGGACCTATCTTCTCATAACAAATTTTGTTTTAATAACTTGAAGTTAATTACAGAAATTAAAACATAATACTTTTATAAGAATGGGAGGAATGAGAAATTCTATGTTACTCAGTGGATCTCAATCTGTAAGGAAGGACTGCCACAGATAAATGTCATAGAAAGCTTTTAGCTGGTATAACTTCATTGATTTCAACACATACCAGTAAGCTGAATGTAGTTTCTCATTATTTACACTGTGTGATATAAATCTTTCCTCTTTTTCTCTATCAGAATTATACCAAAAGTGCACATTTTCAGGTTTTTTCTCTATTTTTTTTTCCTCTTTGACTCAGGAATTTACTTTCTTTAAGCTGATATTTGGGGTTTGTGTCTATATATTTTGGAAAACCTCTAGTTCTCCAAGTAGTTGATTTTAATTTTTCTGCAATCATTCCCACTACTTTGTCAGTTAGGATAAGTCTAATCTAATACTCCTTTCAGCAACCTATTCCAGCAAGCAGACTGGCAAAAGGTGAAAATCTGGGCTGTATCTGTTTCTTATATCCTCTATCCATTTTCAGCCTTCCTGAGAACTAGAGAGGTCAAACACTTGATGCCTAAGCCTACGGCACTTCAGTTTACAAAATCTCACAGAATTTGTAAACCTGCATTTCTGGCAGCCTATTATATAAGGTTATCCGTGGCTGGAGCAGTCTGTTACAGCTTCACTTAGCCAAAGAGGAGTTATACTCTAGTCTATTCTAGTGAGATAGGATTGTCTACATTAAATTTGTGTAAATATGTAGTGTAATATGTGTATGTAACAGGTTTAATGTCAGTTCTCTACAGAGCTTTGCCTGTTTCTGCTGGGACTTCAGCCAAATTGTCATCACTTTTCCCTTTTCTTCTGTTTTCTCATGACCACAATTTTTCAGATATTATAAAACATTCATCTGAATGTACAAATGTGTGAAAAAGTCTCTTTGATAAGGGGAAAAAAGTCCTTATACACTATAGGAGACCCATTTCAGAAAAATAAGTTAATTTACAACTCTGGAAATTTGAGTTTTCTCATTTATCTATGTGTGCACATAGGTGCAATACAGAAGGATCTGCTTGTTAAAACTGGCAAAACCATAGAAAAACTACTTTGTCTTCTTTTTCTCTTTAAAAATATATGTCTGTTCTTGATATTTGGAATCAGATATTTCTAACTTGTGTATTTTCCAGTACAAAGACACAGAATGCTGTCATGAGCACAGAAGTTATATGTTCTAGATGATCAAGTATAAAAATGGTGTAACAGTCACCTTTTTGGCATCCTGCACCCAGTTGACCGTTTTTGTCATACAGCCCTGTATGTTAACTATAATACGCCTTCTGTAAAATACTGATCCCAAGTATGAGATTTGCTGAAATGCAGAAGCCTAAACCTACCCACTGTTACAATTTATTCTTGTACTTCTGAAATGTGACTGTGACACAAAAGTCGCAGAACGACAGAATCACAGAATATTCTGGGTTGGAAGGGACCCAAAAGGGTCATGGAATCCAACTACTAGCCCTGCACAGAACCACCCCCAAGAGTCACACCATGTGCCTGAGAGCATTGCCCAAACACCTCTTGACCTTTGGCAGGCTTGGTGCTGGGATCACCTTCCCAGAGAGCCTATTCCAGTGCCCAACCACCCTCTGGATGAAAAACCTTTTTCTACCATCCAACCTGAACCTCCTCTGACACAACTTTAGGCCATTCCTTTGGGTCCCGTCACTGGTCACCACAGTGAAGAGATCGGTGCCTGTCCTTCCACTTTCCCTCATCAGGAAGTTGTGGACTGAGATCAGATCTCCCCTCAGGCTCCTCTTCTCCGGGCTGAACACACCAAGTGCCCTCAGCCACTCTTCATACAGCTTCCCGTCAAGGCCCTTCACCACCTTTGTTCCCTTCCATTGGATGCTCTCTAATAACTTAGTGTCTTTCTTACATTGTGGTGCCCAAAACTGCCACAATATTCAAGGTGAGGCTGCCCCAGTGCAGAGCAGAGTGACACACTCACTTCCATCAAACAGCTTTGCCTGATGCCTCTCAGGACATGGTTGGCCCTCCTGTCTGCCAGGGCACTGCTGACTCATATTCAGCTTGTCACTGAACAGAACCCCCAGGTCCTTTTCTGTGGCACTGCTTTCCAGCATCTCATTCCCCAGTCTGTATAAACATCCAGGGTTGCCCCATCCCATGTGCCCATCACTTTCCCTTGAACTTCATATGGTTGGTGATTGCCCAGTCCTCTAATCTGTTGAGGTCTCTCTGCAGGGCCTCCCTGCCTTCCAGGGAGTCAGCAGCTCCTCCCAATTTCATATAATCTATAAACTTGCTTCTGGCTCCAAGTTATTCATGAAGATGTTGAAGAGCACAGGGCCTAGGATGGAGCCCTGCAAAATCCCACTAGTGACCAGTGACTAGGTCAGCAGTCTGACATTACCCCATTCACTATTACCCTCTGTGCTCAACCTGTGAGCCAATTGCTCGCTCACTGCATGGTGTATTTTCTGTGTGCTGGACATTTTGTCTGGAAGGACACTCTGTCAGGCACAGTATCGAAAGCTTTGCTGAAATCCAAAAGGATTACATCAAATGGCTTCCCTTGATCAACTGTGTGGGTTACCTTCTCATTAAAGGAAATCAGATTTGATGAGCAGGACTTCCCTCTCATGTAACTGTGCTGGCTGTGACGAATGACTGTGTTGTCCTTCAGGTGTTTTTCAACACTTTCCAGAATAATTCTCTCCATAACCTTACCAGGCACTGAAGTGAGATGGACAGGCCTGTAGTTTCCAGGGTCATCCTTTTTGCTTTTTTGAAAACTGGGACAGTGTTCACCAAATTCCAGTCAGCTGGGACCTCTCCTCTCTCCTAGGGTCGAATCTATCCTACTCAAAACGAAAGTATACTCTACTGATTTTCCATTACTAAGGGAAGTAAAGCCTAAAATATATACTTTCTCTTCAGTAATAATTCTCTCATTTTCTTTGGGGGGGGTGGAAAATTATGATAGTGGATGCAAAACACAGCAGACCTATAGCTACTCATGTATTCCTTCACATCTTTGTTTGCTAGATTCTAAACCCTAGTAGCCGTACATCTCATGTGAGGCACGTACCTCCATTTAAAGGTAACCAGAATTTTCATTCCAAATTTAAAATTACAATTCAAATTTTCCTTTCATCCTTGCTTTGTCAAACAGCTAAAATTAGGTGGAGGTTAAAATAGAATATCCTTCATTGTACTACAACAGCTTCTCCTAAAAGTTTTCAAGTAAGGTATGTTTGTAGGTAAGTAAATTCTCTGGGCCATGAGGACCTGGGTGTATACACATGTCCACAAAATGAATATTCCCATAACTGTAGAAATGAACAATCCACAACATGGTTATCTTATGATTATTGAGACCATACCTGTTCGCCAGTGCAGCATGTTAATTTCTGTGGGTGTTCACTTAGTGATTGCAAAGATATATGTGCTCATATACTTGGGGCACAGAACTCATGCTGTTTATGATTTACAGAATGCATTTATAAAGCTAATATTTGTGTTCTTCTTATACAGGACATACCCTGTCCCAAGGAAAAAAAAGGACAAAATGAAAAA
>VXAY01001955.1:38113-63613 GCA_013399855.1 Oxyruncus cristatus | reverse complement strand
AAAAAAAAAAGAACGGTATTGAAAGTACTGCAACAAAAATGTCATTAAATGTGTTAAGAGAAAATAATTTCCTTTCTCCAAAACCATCTCTTTATGACAGAAAAGACTTTAGATTAATAGGGCACAAAAGGAATGCTTAATGAATGACAAAGTATAAGCTTGATTATCAGAACTTACAAGAGTAGATAATATTCCCTCAAAAAGACACCCTTGGTGGTTTTATTGGGGGGAGATGTGAGAAATTTCTACCTGGACATAGCCAACATGAGACCAAACATCTCCATACGGAGATGTTGCAAGAAGCTTAGGAGTTTTTCACAGTTTATTGTTAATATAGTGTTTATTTATTTCCCCAACTATTGGTACGATTATCTAAAAATTTCATTAGATCCAGTGAGGAGGCAGATTTGGCCCTTACAATATTCCTCTATTTAGTCTTTTCTTTCTATAGTAATGCAAAAATGTAGTGATTAGTGTGGGTATCCCTATATCACAGATGAAAAATTATTCTTTTTTTCTCCCAATGAATTAAAAGAATTTACCGTAACACCTTATTTCAGTATTGACAATATTGTTTAATTTACACAATCTTTTTACATATGTTTTAGATCACAATGTGAGTGTGGCATAAGAAAATCCAGGACTTTATATATACTCGATGACATTAATAATTTTATGCAGTGATGCCATTATTAGTTAATTATTATTTTGACATCAGAGAGTATATCAGTTCCAGGGTTACATGGAAACTGTAAAACTTGTATGAACTCATCCATTGTTTTGTCAGAAAGCAATATAGTAGAGGAAAATAGTGAAACTAAATTAATCCCACATCTATCCAAAAGATATCTAGAAAGTGCATACCTTTAGAAAGGCAGGAAATAATTGCCACTTTATCACACATACAGTAAGCATACTGGTGTTTTTTTCAAGAGTAAACATACATATCCCCCCACATGCAGCAGATCAGAACCATGGTTCCTATCATTTCTTGTAGCTTTCCCAACATCAAAGTCATGTGCAAGCCCCTGAAATTGTTTCATGCCTAAAATAACACAATTTTTGTATACATAACTCCTTTCTTCCTTTAAAATAGAAACTGGCATGGGAAGAGTAGGGTAAAGATAGTGCCGTGGTCTAAGAACCATTTTGGTAGGTAATAAACCAGGGTACATATTTGTCACAAGCTGGGTGGAATGTCATGCAAAGCAGAGCCACAATCCTGAGTGTTCTCAAGTCACTGCTACCTGTGAAATTCAGTTCAGACAGTTTCAACAGGAAGCTTTGTTTTAGCCACACTCAGTATGACACATTGTGAAAGTTTCAGAATGCAAGATAAGATTATAAACAGCTACAGAATCAAAAGAAAGGTAACTTAGAAAATGCACAGGTAATGCAAAAGGTGGCTGTGTCCTGTGGGTGTTAGTGGCACATAGCGATTCATACATGTGGTTGTCTAACCCAAAATTTTAAAAAAGCATAAAGCCAATAGTTCTATATAATACCCTTCAAGAAACACTGCTTCGAGTGAGTTAATAACTTTGATACTGAAAACTGCAGTAAATAATTTTGGTGTAATGACAATTTATCATGTGATGTTAATGCTTATGTAATGTATGTTAATGCTTATTTGCACTGCAGTTGATTTTGCTTTAATTTTGAGACACATAGAGATAGATTCACAAAGATAAATATACTTGTAGGATGAAACAGTGGTGTTTTGACACTTGAAACAATAATATTTTTGGATTTGAATATAGTGTTAAAAGTCACCTCAAAATTAAAACTCAGACTAAGAAATATTTAAAAATTTAGGCAGAATGTTAAAAAATACATAAAAAAATAATACTGCTACCTAGACAAAAATTATGCAGGGAAATAGAAATGAGGTAATGAAAGCATAAAGACAATAAAGCTTATAATGTTTGAGCTGTAGCAGTAGAATTTGTGAACTCAAAGAATTTTTTTAAGCTAAATATAGAAGAATATTAACTATGATCAAACAGAGTAATCTCATGCCCAGGAACACAGAATATTAATTGGATTTTTAATTTCCTCAGAAGCCAGAGGTTCACTAGAAAAATTTGATGATTAGTAAGCTTTAACCTGTTAAAAGAGATGTTGGAAAAGATTTAGATAGTCAATACAGCTTGCTGTACACAGAGATTTTTGCATCTTCATATAGCAGCAAAAAATCAATAAAAAAGATATTTTTTTCTCCCTCTTTTAGCCAGAGGTATTTGAATGCCTTTATATTTTAGTCCTGGAGAGAGATATCTGAAATTATTAGGAGAAAAAGCAGACATGTTCTTACTGCAATGGAATTAACCACCCAAAATATCCTTTCCTTTTTTTGAGGTCTCACCATTCCTTTTTACAAACACTCCCTTTTTAATCCACTGGTAAGCTTCTGCAAATATTCACCATTAGGCAAAGTGCTATCTTTAATATTTATGCTGCATTTTCCATATTGGCTGTACAGCCACAGGCACAAACTGATTTAACAAAATGCCTTTACATAATACTCAGGTTAGTATCTACTCTTGATTGCTAGCATATTGCTTAAGCCTAATTTGAGTAAATAAATTTAATGTCTTTTTTTTTCGAATTTCTATTAGCATGAACAGTTATTCTAAAATTAGTAAAGAGACTTTACAGGGTAATAAGTACTGTCTTTTCAGATCAAAGCAAGCAGCTTTTCTTATTTTGTGTGTCAGATCTGGGGGAAAACGAGAAAGAACATAGAGAACTTTTATTTGGAGGTATTTGTGAAGTTATGACATTCTCATTTTTCATGTTTTGAATTTTAAAACTTTTTTCCAAAACAAATTGTCATGACTAATTTTGAGAAATATTCTTTGTGGTCTTTGTATAAACTGAACAATGAAATACTGTACAAAAGTACATAGCCTTAGGAATGTGTTGTCAGTGTGTATTATTTAACCAATTCCACACTTCAGTTCATGATGGATTAGGGATTGGATAGGACAAAAGGTAACAGATTTGAAATGCCATATCAAAAATTCATTCTTATTAACTTCTAGCAGTTGCCACAGAGGTAGCATGGCCAGAAAACTATTTCTCTAAATTAATTAAAAAAAGTTAGATTTGATGTTGACTTGTATTTGTATTATGTGAACTGAAAATGCAGTTCTTCAAGCACTGAACATTTCTGAACTGTTAGTGCTAAATGTATTGATAAATTTAATTCCATACAGTAGTATGACTAGTTAGTCTTCTTCTGATTTAATATGAACTTAGATGAGTTTTCTTTTACGTAAACCTGCTCTCATCTTACAGTTGTTCTTCCTCTTCATTGCAAATTACAGCACTTGAATCTCATGCAGTTTCTTTTCAGAGGACAGATATTCTGTAGTTTTTCTTAGAACAATCCTGAGTAGAAACAGATTTTTCTTTGCTTTTTGCAGAAATATGACAATATTCTTTTCCACTATTAAGTGTCCTTTGCAATGCAGGATACTTTGCAAATGAATGTATAGATAGGTCTGGATTTCTAAGAACTTAGAATGCTGGAAGATATTAGACAAGTACCACACAGGCACTACACTATTATTGCAATTGTGTAGTACATTTCTAATTTTTTTATTTTTGTTTTTGATTTCTGACAAGAAGTCACCTATGTAGATTTTTCTGATTCAGTTTGCTACTGATGAAATATTAAAAAAAGGAAGTTAGTCTTGTGAAAAACAGACAACAAACAAAAACACAGAGTAGACTCCATCCTGGTACTGCAGTTTCATCAGTGCAGCAGTTACTTGTGAGAGAAGAGCAAAATAGAACATATCATAGTGCACAGAGTATCTAGCTGTCAACTTTACCACTTACACTTGTAGTGTACTGTGGTGATTTAAAACAAGACAGAGGGAAAAGAGATCTATTAAAGAGCTGTGGAAGTGAGAAGTTTCAGTGTTAGAAAAGAGATTGAAAGCATCTATATGCCCCTACCTACTGAGATTAACTGATTAGAACACAATGTTTCTTTAAAATGCATTTGCTGCAGGTTGAACTCCAGCTTCCAGCAATTGATACATTTTACAGTGGCTTTGGGAACATTTCTCCTCAAAAGACACATTGCAGAGGTATGGATGATTATCTATTGAAAGAAAACAATAATTGTCTGCTTGTGCTCTCACTGAGGATTGTGCCATCATTAACCTATATTGAGAAAATATTCAGACTGCAAGCTCTGAAACAAAAGTTTCCTACTGACATCCTTCCTAATAAGTTTGCTTACATTCTCTCAGCTTATGCAGTTCAATATGTACAATTCTCTTTTATTCTAAATCATATCTTAGCCCACAGTAGCTAAATCTTCATCTACCAAAGCTTCATTTACTTTCATTACCATTTTAAGTTTTAGCCTGTATATAGTGTAGCAATCTCTCCTTTCTCTGCTGCTTCTCCCTTCAGTCTGTCTTGTTTTTTTCCTTCTGGTTAGGTAAAAGTTTTCATACTTGCCTATGCCAAATTAATACAAAATTTCAGGTGAAATTTTGAGAAAATATCAGAATTTTATTTAGTTTGGAGAACAAATTTTAAATATTTCTTGGCAGTGATAGCAAAGGAATAGTTTTATGCAAACTTTATCCTCAGCAAAAACCGTTATGTTGGTAGCGAAAGACTAAATACTGTCCTCTACTGCCTGCAAAACTTCTGTGTCAGTGGAGTTTGGCAAACTAACTAAACAAGACAGTGCAGCAGATTTATACACTTTATACAGCAAGTGTATAAATCAAGTCGGATTTATAACTTTAGCTATATGCCACTTTTTTTTTTTCCGGGAAAAATTGTAAGGAATAAACAGCAACTCTGCTTTCAACCACTGTATCCTGCCTTTGACTTATTTTTGGTCCTGCTTTCTCCAGAATGTGCTGATTATCTAAGCAAATTTCAGCTTAATACTATCATTATCACCACAGAGTACAACTATCGTTCAAGCAATATATAATTCGAAGAACTTTTTCAGTACTTAGTATAATTATTGTGCATAAAGCCTAACATGCTGACTACCAAAGCAATATGTCAGAGAATATCTATTTCACATGTACTTATTTTTCTTAGGAATTAGAAACCTTAATATGTTCAGCTTTCATAGTTTTCCTTACAAAAAGTGGCAGAAAAAAAGAAGTTTTTAATTATTCTACTGTCATAAATGATGCAGTTAAACCAAAATAGATCTCATTTTATTTTAAAACTTTAAAAATATATTGAATTCCTCGGAGTTTTTCTTTAAAGGTCTGAATGTGTTTCTTTTCTTGGGACACTTTGGCAGCAGCAGCCATATAATATTACACACAAATTGTGTAAAAAGGGGGCTTATTTACATTCTTATTTATATAGATTACCAAGGGCATGGATCCAAAAATGATCACTGCATTAGCCTAATGTTATACAATATCAAAAAAGATGAAAAGCAGTCTGAGAGTGTAAGGTTTAATATGTTTATGGAAAGAGAAGCAGAACATACCCCACATGTCTTGGACCAAAAAAAAAAGAAAACAAAAAACCAAAACCTAAACAAACAAATAAACAAAAAAACAGAAACAAACAAAAAAAACCAAAACAAAACAAAATAAAAAACACCAACCAACCAAAAAAAAACCAACCAAACAAAAAAACCAAAAAACCAAAAACCCAACCAACCAAACAAAAAACACCACAAAAATTAAAAAAAAAAAAAAAAATGCTACTTCTGTTTTCTTAGCATTTCTGTAACAAACAGAAAATATTTGCAGGCACTTTTTTCCCCCTCAGAATTGCAATACACGTTATATTGGACTACAATATTCCCCATTCAAACATCCTTGCTCCTTAGAGAAAGAATTTTCCTTCCTTCTCTAAATTTCTTCTTAGAAGAGATATGAAATGGTTTTACTGAAGCAAAGCCAAAAAATATATCTAATTCTATCTGTATCTGAAATAATCCGTATATATATACAAATGTACACACATTCAGCACATCCACAAAACACACTTCTAATTTTAGATGAAAAGTGAATGTCACACACGTCCTACCAGGAACACAGTTTTCACTGTAAGTTTGGCTCCTTCCAAAATTTACTGTTGCTATGTTTGCATTTGTAAATCTGATGGTTAACACGTTTCTGGAACGAAGCAGGTTAGTTCTCAGAGTGTATATTATTTATCTGATTTTCCTGTACCAGGATGTTATAATCTATTTTTCATTCTGAAATGAGTTCAAGGGATCATACAGAAATTACTAATATAATTCAAATTTGTCACATCTCATATTCCTTTTTAAATACAATTATTTAATTAAATGGTACACAGAACTGAAAACCCCGTAAGATTCCCAAGGCAATGGGAAAGCTTTTGATAGCATTCAGTGGAAGCTAGACTAATCACATAATTTCAAAAATTATAGCCAAGTGTTTTAACTTTTAATTCTCACTCACCAGTGACACTAATGAGTACAACAGTACAATATTTCTAACAAAACCCACATGAAAATTGGATTATAACCATGACAAAGTAGACAAAAACAGGAATTACAAATTGCAAGCTAATGTGGTCAATTCACTACATCTAAACTCAAAATTAAGATTTAAATTGCAGAACAGGGAATAATGTCAGTTTTACTTATTGCCTTAAAAGGAGAGCAGATTCTGTCATCTGGAAAACAGAGACTCTTCATAATATGCTGCAAAAGTCTTCTTATATATTGAAATTTGTATTCGGAGCCCTACTGCCCCAGACCAGAGATGCACAGTTCTACAAGCTGGTTAAAGTTCACTTTTCATCAGAAACTCCAATCTCTGACAGCATCCATAGAAACCTCTCTGAAATTTGCAAACAAAGATAGGTCTTGCTCCATATTATTTGTTTGTTTAAGTCAAAATAAACAGTTGGGAAACAGAGGAGTTGAAAATCCTCCACTGACGTTATAATACAATGGAAGTACTTGAGTGTCACAATCATTCTGGAAATGCTGCATGATAAATCACTGTGCCAAGTTTTTTTTATTTCTAATAACTCACATTTATACTACAAATACAGTTCTTTCTTAGCATTTCTCCTTACACTTCAAGTGTTATAAAGGGGACTTTTGACCTCAAGATTGTTTGTCTGCTGCATGGTTTCTAGCCAGCTCTGTAGGAACTTTCTGGAAATAATAGTGATAAAAGCAATTTGAGGTGGGGGGGAGACAGGACAACAAAAATGAATCATTATGGATTTCATATTACTTTTAGATCAGTTCAATTGCAGCTTCAGTAGACATCCTTTTGATGCCTTCTATATATTGAAAGTTTTAAATGCTGTTATAGCACTTTACTGCCTTGATGTATGGAAAAGACACATCTTGAATACAAAGATTTGTACTGTAGCAGTCCTCCACTTCACACTGTAACAATAAGGCTTATTCTACTTTAAATACAAAGCTGTTACATCTGCAGTTATGAACCACTGGCTTTCACAAACATCATTTTATAGTTGCTTTTTGCTTCTTTTTTGTTTTCTGGAACCTCAGCTTCCTCATGTTTTTCAGCAGGTTTGGGAGTTATTTTACTGTAGAGATCTCAGGACCCAGTATGTCCTATACCAAAACCCACAAAAAATAAACCTTTCAAAACCACTGTAGTTATGATTATGCTGATTGTTAGTATAAGATACTAACATCAAGACTGACAAAAACCAGTGTAAGGAAATTAAGACACATGCATATTAAATACACCTTTGACTTTTTTCATTATAGCTGTAACTTTTTTAGATGCTCTTCAAAACTTTAAAGTAGAAAGGGTTATTTTGAGACTTTCATAACTGAGGAACACAATTAGTACACACAGGCTTAAAAAGCATACATAGCAATTATGTAAAATCAGTTGAGGCCATTTAAAACTTGGCTTTGAAACAAAGGTTCATAGAGGAAATGCTGAAAATTACTGGGCAGTAATTTCTGCTAACAATGCAAGTTAATAACTAGTCTTGGGTCTGATTCTGATCTAACCCTGACCAGTTTTGCACTTGCATTGAATGGCATCAAATTATTCATGAAGTTCACTGATAAGAGCTTTTATGTGTGACCTGTGGCACAAAATCTTTCTCCTTATTCATAATCAATTTTTTGAGGAACCTTTAAACTATTCCATTACTTATTACTTGCTCTCTCATTTGAACTATGTACTGAAAAGTTAAAAATAGTTTAATTTCTCCAGGGATGCAGATATATTTTTGATGTATCAGACTATAATGAGTTCTTTTTAGTTGTTTCTGTTCTACTGCCTTTTTCAGAGAAAGTGTTATGCTTTTCACTTTTGTCTGATTTTTTGGTGATAAACAGAAGAAAAGAAAAAAACAATTACAAGTCATTTTAATTTAAGGAAGCAAAATATACTACATGCTACCAAATATTCCTGTAAATTTTAGAAAATGCTGTAACAATTAAATAGATAGTCTTCTAATGTATATTGCAAAGAATATTGCTTCCTGTGGCTGCAATATGTTCTATAGCTAAATGTTTTTAAAAATGGTGTAGTAATTCCTGAACCTCTACTCTCTCTCTCTCGTTGTTCCCCAATATATCCAGTTCCTTTTATTTTTTTTCAATGATTTTATGGTTGCAATTTAGTGATTATTTTATGTGGAAATTTTCCTATATACAAAAATAAAGCATACACAAAAATAAAACATCTGCTTCCATAACTAATACACATTATGATTCATGCTACAGAAAATACAGACTACACTGAGTAGATGCCCAAGTAGTAGAAAGATAAATAAGTATTCAAAAAAGGTATTTATCATCATAAAATCATAGAACAGTCTGTGTTGGAAAGGACCTTAAACATCATCTAGGTCCAACCCTCCTTGCAATGGACAGGGTTGGAACTACCTTCCGCTAGACCAGGTTTTGCAGAGCCTCAGCCAACCTCGCCTTGAATACTTCCAGGGATGGGGCATCCACAACTTCTCTGGACAACCTGTTCTGGTGCTTCCCCAACCTCATAGGGAAGAATTTCTCCCTCATATCTAGTCTAAACCTGCTACCTTTCAGATAGAGCCATTATCTCTTGACCTGTCACTACATGTCCACATAAAAAGTCACTCTTCCAGCTTTCTCATGGCAGGCAACCTTTAGGTAGTGGAATGTTGCTGTAAGGTCTCCCCAGAGCCTTCCCTTCTGCAGGTTGAACAACCCCAACTCTTTCTGCTCGTCTTCACAGAAGAGGTGCTCCAGCCCTGTGAGCATCTTGGTGGTCTTGTTCCTACAGGTCCATGTTCTTTTTATGGTGGAGGCCCCAAAGCTGGATGCAACAGTACAGGTGGGGTGTCATGAGAGCAGAGCAGAGGGGCAGAATGATCTTCCTTGACCTGCTGCCTCATTTCTATTTGTGCAGCCCATGATACTCCTAACTTCCTGGGGCTGCCAGTGCACGTTACCAAGATTATTGACCTTCTCCTCCACCAATACCCCAAAGTCCTTCTCCTTAGGGCTGCTCTCAATCTGTTCTTTGCCCAGCCTGTACTCTAGCTTTGGATTGCCCCAATCTAGGTGCAGGACCATGTACTTTGCCTGTTGAACTTCATGAAGTTCACACAGGTGCACGTCTCAAGCCTGTCCAGGTCCCTCTGGATGGCATCCCTGCCCTCCAAAGTGTTGACTGTGCCACACAGCTTGGTGTCATCATCGGACTTGCTGAGGGTGCACTCAAGCCCACTTTACATATTGCTGACAAAGATTTAAACAACACTGGTCCCAGTAATATATCTACTCTCCAGAGACAATATTGTATAGTTCATAAATGATAGCTGGGAAGATGTCTCCCTGTGGTGGGTGAAAAAAATAAAGTGAAAGCCACCTCACATATCAGTACCTGTCTCTAGTAAGGTATTTGTATTAAAGGTGGATAAATTGTCTTCCTTTATAGCTACCAACAAAAATTATTCACACATGGCATACTGTTCAGATTACTAGGATGCTGAGCTACTTTATATATTTGCTTTGGAATGAAAAGATTTGTGCCTCAAAATATTTGTGCTTCTTACCACTGATTACAGAGAGTTGCTATATACATAGCTCAGACACAGATAGCTGTATCACTGCAATGTAAATTTGTTGAAGTGTGTCCCCTTCCATTGAGCTAATTGTGATATATCATGTTGTTTCACCCAAACAAAATCAAAGAGTGGAAATATTTTCTAAAGGTGATTTATTAACGATTTTCTTCAGTAAACTTGACTTACAGAACCACTGGTACACAGTTTAAGCTTGGTGTCCCCGTGCTCAGGAATCATGTGTTATTACACTGTTGCCCATAAGCAAGTAGGTGTTACAGACTTTCTACCCTAAGCCTCAAGTTTCTTCCTAGATGCTCTGTTCTCTCTTGCACTGTTGTCATACTTTGCTGACTGTTATGAAAGTGATTTGCTGCAAAGGTCCATGTTTATCAGGTGAATAGAGAGTGTTTGGTATGTGTATGGAATCAGAAGAAAAGATCTTGCTCCGCTAACAGGTGGGGCTCTGCATGAATGAAAAAGACATCCAGCTGTGGTTACGTGTTTCAGTGTAAAAGAGAGGAAATACTTATCTGTCCCTCTCTGCAGCAAGTGTATCTTGGACAAAAATATTATTATGGATTCAGCAGAGAATAGGCCTCACTGTCAGCCCAGGCACTGATAGCAGGAAGTTATTCAGTGTCTTTGATACCAAGCTTACAAAATTAGTAGCACTAGTTTTTCTATTTCTTGCACTGTCTCTGCCCTCAATGCAGCGAACAAATGAAAGTTAAATCTTGCCATTACTGGAGCAAAGGTGTTTGAATGAATCAGCCAAACAGTAGTTAGTATTATGACCTGTTTGTGGAGATGTTATGGAATCACAGAATCATAGAATATGCTGAGTTGGAAGGGACCCACCAGGATCATTAAATACAACTCCTAGCCCTGCACAGGACACCCAAAGAATGACACCATGTGCCTGAGAGCATTGTCCAAATGCTTCTTGAACTGAGACAGGCTTGGTGCTGGGACTACTTCCCTATTCAAGTGCTCAGTCACCCTCTGTGTGAAAAACCTTTTCCTGGTATCTAACCTAAATCTCCCTGAACTCAGCTTTATGCCTTTTCATCAAGTCCTCTCACAGGTCAGGAGAGTAAAGAGAATGGAGAATATTCTAACACATTTCTTCATACACTGTTATCATCCATGCAGCAAAAAGGGAAAGAATTTCCAGTAATTGAGTTCAAATTTCAAACACAAGTATATAGTTATGCATCTGTCAGCTGCCTCACTCCAGGATTTTACAGGTCACAGAAATTTTACAATAGTTGAAGAACTGCTGATTGAGGTCAGAGATACTTGTAACTTTACAACAGCAACACTTGGATTTTCAGAAATGCAAGACAGTCAGTGCTCTGCAGAAGCTATAGGAATTTGTTCAGTAGCCTTGAAGATCTTGTCATTTTGATTTCAGTAATTCACAATTATAGTTATCAGAACTTGTACATCCCACCATCTTTGGACTCTAAATTTATAAGGGCAAAAGTGGCAAAAACTCCAGAAACTGGAAACAACTTCTGTCTAGTTTCTGACGTGTCTGCCTTTCCACAGCACACTAAACAGTGACTACTGTTTCTGTTCTACTGCCACTAATGGATGTCATAAGGAAGATTAACGAAGCAAATAATGCATTTCATAGTGAAACCATGGATTTCACAAATCTCAATGATTTCCACTTTTAAAACATATTTGGGTGCTTTTGACACTTATATCTTCCCCTCCTGATATAATGCCCATTTCTGTCATTACCAGCAGGGGATCTGCTTGAATCACTATCTTAACTCCATGTATAATCTGAATTTGCAAAAGTTGTTCAGATAATCAGGATTTTCAGTAACAGCTACATTGTCTAAATAGAGATTTTTCAAAGGATTTTTTTTACGATAAGGTTTTATAAAGTGTAAGCATGTACTTAAGTATTAAAGACTCAGTCTAAATTCAGCACAGATGATGCAATACAGCTACCAAACAGTGGAGTGTAACAGTGTATTCTGTGCAACTCCTATTCCAGAGAACTTTGGACAATAGTGCGTGAGTCACCATGGAAGATTATTTAACTTCAGTGCTTTGAATTATGGACCAAACAACTTTGTAGAGATTACGTACTAGTTCTTGAATTGCACATCATTATTAAGGTGAAATGTGAAACAGTAGTGATTCAGGATGGAGGAAAAAAGTCAGAATGAAAACAGCAGAAGCTTTAATAAACAATAACATGGTATATGAGGCAAATGAAATAATTTCTACACTACGTTAAAAGCATTCCTAGGCTCAAAATAAATAGGAAAGTTATTGGAAATAGAATTGGGATGAATGTGAACAGCTTGTCTAAGCAATAGTTTCCTAGAGAAAGGGAGGGAAACCAGTCATCAGAGAAGTTAAGAGGTTTAGTGACATTAATGGTAATGCCTGGAGCAAGTCTCAACAGATAAGGTACAAGGAAAGGGCAACTGGATTGCTCAAGATAGCAAGTAAACTTTTGAAGAGACAAGACTTTTTCAACAATATACAAAGTCTAGAGAGAAATGAGAGGAACACACAGGAAGAATGGTAGTGAAGGTGATTCATGAAATCCAAGGGTGAAAGAGGGAAACAGGAAAAAAAAAAAGAAGGCAAACTATGTGTTAAATGAATAAATGGTGTGGAAAATAAAGTAGTGATTACCAGCATGTTTGGGAAGGTTGAAACTTTTTACCCAGGGTAACATCTCTAAGGAGATTTCAGGCATTCCTTATTGACATGAAAAGGGGATAAATGCTATCATTTTCCAGAGCACTTATCATAATTCACTTCCAGATTGAACATTTTTTTTGAAAAAAACCAGGAATGCTGTGGTACATAAATATGAGAATGCACTTAGAACACTATCATTTGGGAGAAAGATCTTTTGCTTTACTTGAAAAAAGATAAAACCACTGACCTCTGTTTTGCACCTCCAGTTAGGCAAATCTGAGCAATTGGCATGTGAATTAACCAGAGACAATTTTTTTGTGGCTAATGGAGATAAGAGTGGCAGGAAGGTTATTAGAGTAGACATTAGTGTCTAAACTCAAAAATTACAGGGAAAATAAAAACAAAAAAAAAATTGCTACCCAAGGATAGGACTGAAAAGTTATATTCCAAATAAAAATGAATAAACCCTATTTAGATATTCTGGGTTTTGCAAGAAATTCAAAGGCATTCTCTAAGGCAGGCAAACACTGTAACCCAAAATGTTAATGTCTGAAGGTACTGTTCACAAAACTTTAAAGTATACTGCTCTTTTCTTGGATGTCTTATCCCAGACAGCTAAGGTAGAAGAGTTGAAGGATGCATGCAAAAGTAAATAACAAGCAGGTAACCTTGGATATCAGGGTGTTACAACAATGGGAATAGGTGTCCTTCATTCACATGACAGGTTGAATGGCTGAACTTTGTTTAAGTCCACACAGCTCTTTACTCTCACTGAGAGAAGACTATTGTGAGAATAGAATTCTTTCTTACCCAGAAATAACTTGAACTTTTCTAAACTTCAGAAATTCTTGCTTAAACCGTATGTCCAAACACAAAAATCATCCATAGTAATTATGGCATGCTCTTTAATTCAGAAAGTATGTGAAGTATAATTAATGTGTAGTAACATTAATCTTTTGATATATCCTATCTCTTCTGTCAGTTAAAGGCCCTCTATTGACAGATTGTGGAGACAATGCCTGATCCATGAGTTAAATGTGTGCAATGAGTTTTACAAGCATCTTTGTAGTCTCAGTGAAAGCAATAAGATCATTTCTGTCTATTTCTATAGCATTAATCCACAATACATATATAACAAACTTAGTATAGAAAAACAAGTTCTGCAAAGCCACTAATCAGAAAAGGTAGGACTTAATGAAGAAGCAAGTTTCTTGTGCCTTATAAAATGATTTGCCTGTAAAAGAGATACCTTTCTCATAGAATAATCATAACAGGATATTTATGCACCAGTGAGTTTCACCCTGTGCAGAAAAGTATTGTCTATTGAATAATTTGTTTTGAACTCAGTTATTCCAAAGGGCACTGTGGTAAAAATTTTGTCCTTAAATTTGTGGTGCTATCTGGAAAAAAAGTAGCAGCAATCTTTCACTTGGTTCTGCCCACAGAGAATTTTTTCTGGATTGATCATTTTTTTTTTCTTAGCTTTACATTTATTGAAAAATACGTGAAGGATTTTGTATCACCATAGTCTTCCCTTATCTCTATGATCTACACAACAGACATTAATTACTGTACTTTTAACATACTCTGAAAGTATTAAAATGTAACCTAAGATGGCTTGTTTTTAATGAATGCTTTCTAGCTCTGGTAATTATTCTCATCGACTATCAAGTGAGAAGGGTTTAGTTTGTTTCCAGAGCTAACAAGTCTGTCTTTACCTTCAGAACTGCCTTCAAATACGTGAAGAACTTTACTTAAAATCTGGGCACCTGCCTGCTGAGAGAAAGCAATTTTACAGGTAAGATGAGGAGTCCTAAAATGCTGTTCCCCAGTCAGGAATTCGTAGTGTCTGCCTGAGCAGATTGTTTCAGCAGTGTTTGATTCATTGAAATCTCAGCTCAGTGAAAAGGCTGTTGCTTTTGGTCATGAAAATAAGTAGTGTCATTTTCTCTTTGCAATGAATTCTTTCATCCAATCATATTCCTGTATGCAAATATACCATAGCCGGTTCAGATAAAAAAGCACAAATAAAGCTAGGGGCTCAGTCAGGACAAAAATCACTGCACTTCCTTTATACCTCATTTCACCTGTGTTTCAGGAACATCCTCAAACTTCTCAAGTGAAAACATGAAGAAGCAAGGTTCAGACAGCAATTCTGCTTCAGTTATGCCAGCGCTGCCAGAACCAATCAAAGATCTGAAAATTAAGTACACCAAGGTTAGTAGCATTTGCGCTTCCTAATCTTTCTTATGCATTCATCTCAGACAGTAGAATGTGCTCAGTTTAAACTTATATAAACTACGGAAGCCACTGTAAATCAGTGCTTAAAATGCTTGTTCTGACTGAGTTCTGATTTTACCCATATTAGCAATTGATGTTCTGTGATCCTTTTAGCCTAAGTTAAAGGACCTAATTCTATAAGAATGATACAATCTTTCCATATTTCATTTAGTGTGTTTTTCTCCTGAAACAAACTTTCTGCAGTGGTAAGTTTCTCAGAAAGTATAAATGGACCAAAGAAGGAAAAGTTTCCACTATTATATTATTTTTCAGAAGAGTGAGAGCAAATTAAAATGTTAGCATATTGCATCATGTTATGATCAGATTTAAATAATTATACCTAGTACGATTATGTGGAAAGGGATGTGTGAAAATGAAACTAAAATAAAAATCATTCTGCTCACATGTTTACCTTAGAGATAATGAACCTGTTTTTCAGCTTAAACAAGTAGCTATCAATAAAGTCTACCAACACTAACTACTCAATATTACCATAAACCTTTTGAAATAATTCTTCTACATATACATTTAGAAATATACAGATAAAGAAGGTTATCCAGAGTTGTGTTTCCAACTTGAAAAGTCTGTTTGCCTGTTTTATACCATAATATCATAAAACATAGATATCTCCTAGAACTTTCAAAAAAAATGTTTGCAGAGAATATTGAAAGTCTGCTCTCTGAAACATCTAGGTAGAACAATTGATTAGAAAGGACCTCTTATCTTTGGAGACTCCTTGGTCACTCTTTTCTTTTTTCTCGATACTGTTGCAAGGGAAATAATATTATTTTCTAGAACCACTGCTTATTTTCTTTTCCAAAAGCAAGAAAATCATCTAAATTATCCTTTTGAATTACATGCTATCCTATTTTTTAATGGAAAAAATCAAGCAGATTTCAATGCATGTCTTTCTTGAATAAATCACAAAGGATCTTACTTTGTAAATATTTAACAGACTAGGAAAGCTATGTAGTTCTGCCATGTGATAGCCCGCTACTGCTCTTCCTGTCTCAAAAAAAAAAAAGCCAGCTTTTTACTTTTGATTTTTTTGTTTTCCAAAGCAAAACAGCAGGATGTAACAGAATATTCAAGACATGAATTCCTGTAAATATTTCCATCCTTGTAAAATATTTCACTAGTAAAATTCTATTCTGATAATATAAAAAACAACCACAAGACAGCCAGCCAAGAGAGTTGAAAAGTCTATAGTTTGTAGTGTGCAATCAAGGAGAGTGTCACATACCAAATGTTTCTTTGTCTTGACAATAAAGTTGTATATAACTTGTAGGTGTGCAGAAATGCAATGAACTGGTTTGCAAAATCCAACACACCCTTGTGGAGGTTTGATCTTTGCAATGCTTTCCTCCTGCCTTCAAATACCATATAGCATTGTCTGAAAGCCACAGCAGTCCACTGAGATACAGAGATTTGGGATAATAGAAATGTTGTCCCATATCCAGCACTCATCTCACAATTTAATAAAGCTTTTCCACTCTTACCTTCTTACCCATCCCCGTTAGAACGTGGGGTGTGGGTGACTACTTACACTGGAAAGATTAAGATGACGAATCCCTAATTACTGCTGGTGTACTACCCTTTCTGTCTGAAGCATGTAGGACCAGATATTTCATTTCTGTACACTCCAATTTTTCTTTTCCTACCATTACATAATATCAACAGCCATTGCATGATGATCTGAAGAGAGGTCTTCAGAAGATGTTCAAGGACTTTCCTCTTAACACTCTCTCTGTTGTATTTTCTATGAGAGGGATCATTTGAGGCCTTTCACAAAATTCATTTAACTAAGTATTTCCATACGCCTCTGGATTTATAGGTAGGTATAGCTACATTTCAGATTAACCCGTTTTTATACATTACATGTATAGTAGTATAACACTTAACACTCTTCAGGGAATTTGACTTTCAACCATCAAATGGAAGTATTTTAAACACCAAAATTGGCTTGGATTTTCAATCACAAAGTCATCTTGAATTGATTTCATATTTGAATATACTTTAAAGATATTCCCATGAACTGAGTAAGTTTTGGTAGCTAGTTAAAAATGTACTAGTAAATATTTTAGTTAGTCAACATTGAGGAATTAGACAATGATTGTATGACAAATGCTTTCTGTCATGATGCTTTCACTTACCTTAAGCCCTGTGGTACTCCTTTAGTCAGAGAAACTCAGATTAGTTAATTATTATGTTGTAAAATTACACGAGGGGGAGAAAACGGCTCAACATTCTCTCACTAAGCTTCATGTGGCATATCAGAAAGTGTGAAAGGTTAAGCCACTCTGAACAAAGAAAATCATAGCTGACCATCAATATGTAGCATCACTAGCTTCATAAACAAAGATGAGAGATAAAAGCACAAAAATATAATTGGAATATCTGGGGAAAGGTAATCAACTAGAAATATGCTATAGAAACTCCACTTTTCAGATCAGCTTGCTTTGTGGACACAAAGCCCCTCACTGACAAATAAAAAAAAATTACATATATGTTGAATAGAAAGAGTGTGTTCTCTGATTATTAGTGCACTGCAGCAGTAAAATATAATTCCTATATCAATAATAGCATACAATTCCAAAGGAGAGGAAAAGAGTTACATGAAATATTAACCACACATAAGATTCTTGCAAGGAAAAACCTGAGCAGGAAAATAAAAGATTTCACAGCAAGTATTCTCCACTGACATATTTGCTTAAAGTTAAAACTTTATTCTTTAATAGTTCCTTAAATAGTGCCACATATTTTAATTTTATTACTTAAACTATATAGTGAGACCCCGTGATGTATTTTGAGACGAGTAAGTTAGAACTTACAGCACTTGAAATGGGTATCCTCTTGGGCCACAAATCTTTAAGGTCTAGATGTATCTGTAAAATTTACTGCCAAGTAAATTTTAGTGTATTACAGTACTCAAGAATATCTGAATGACTGTCATAATCTACAAGAGCAGGTGTGTATGGGTGCCATCAATTATTCATCACTGTGCATCACCTCACCTGAGTGGTGCTGAACTGCTTCCAGCATGTGTCCAAACTCAGCACTGATGTCTCCTCACTGTTCCTGGCCTGTAAAAAAATGCTGTTGGTGTAATTCCCTGGTTTATAGTCTGCACTAGAAAGCTTGTGAGCAGTCAGCTGAGCAGGTGTTCAAATCTGTTGGTCCCTTTTATCTCTGTGTAACAGTCAACAGGGCTCATTTGAAGACTATTGAGAAGAAAAACTTTATTATACAAGGGGCAGATATATGGGCCGAAGAGGTTTTGCTTTTTCTTGTACGATAAGTTTGGAAGAGTTTCTGATATCTAAACAGAAGATAGCTTAGACATTTAATTTCATGTTTACAAAGCTATCCCTAATAGCTAAGTTAGGGATAGTCCACATTTTAGTTGGTTCTGTTTCATTTCTTGACTAAATCTCTGTAGACTGAATTATATTTTTTTAACAATAATAGTGAATTACATTAAAATTCTTTTCTAGGAAAGAGTAATTTCACAGACAGATGTTAAATATGGGATCTTTGCTACAGCAGAAATTAAGTGTGTTCTCCTTTAAGCTGCATTTTTAAGTCATTTTGCAGAAGCACTGAAGCCTGAATCCCTGTGCAGACTTTGCACAATATTGAAACCACAAGAAAAGGGGATTCTTATTCTAAGGAAGATTCAGCAAAAAGTTATGTTTCATAAGGTGATGCCACCTAATGTAAGGGCCCTAAAATTTATTTCAGCAGAGCTGTGGTGTGGTCCAACTGAAACAAAGCTATACAGAGTCAGCACGAGCTTCCGTCATGCAGCACAGACACAAATATGGCACTTCCCATCTAGTAGATACTTTATTATGAACTCACAGTCCTTTCAAAATACTCCAGGACTAAAGGAAACGAAACCACTAAGACAGAAAAAAAGGGAAAGTTCAGGTCTTGTCTCCCCTTTCTCTGCTCAGGTCATTTGAATGACGAAATCAACTGTGTAAAAAGGACAGAAATACTGTATTCTTGCAGGTAACTTCAATCCCAAATGGTGAATGGTGTTAGATCATTTGAGCTGAAATCAATCATTTCAGAGAAACAAGATTTAACAGCACTCTGTCATTGTGAAATAAAGACAGTCAGAAGGGTTTGACTGCCTGTTGCTGGGCTCTATTTGAAATACTAAGCTTTAGTAGTGTACAGTCTCATTTACAGGAAATGTGTATTTCAAGTTTTACTGCAAAGAAATCTGAAAGTCATTAATACTTTGAGTCGTCGAAATAAAAATACATCTTCTCTCCTAAAATCCCAGTGAAGTAACACTTACAAAATACCTGCAACAACATTTCTAAATCCTTGCAAAACAAATTTGTAGTCCAAAACCTCATGGGCCGTAGTCAGTCATCAAGACAAACCCCTGCACAGCACTTGCCATGGAAGAGTAGGTCCTTTCGGTTTATTTTTGTCTAGCTGTCAGTGGAGTTCTGACTGACTGACAAAACACTGTAACGCGTTGCAGGATGATCCTAAACATAACGTTTCTCAGTGAAGGTTGTTGTTAGAGTCTGCTGTTAGCAGGTACTTAGATGTTGCCTGGATTTAGAGATCCATATCCTGTTTGTTTCTAGCAAAAACTCCACAGCATTTAATGAGCATGTATGCATGCACATTTACAAGTACAGCTGCCTGTAATGTATTAATATAGGTTACTTTACTCTTTTCTGTCTTTCATACCTGCATTTGCAAGGCTGCTATCTAGCTTATGAAAGACATCTGGATAGTTTGATTTATACAGCCCTGATACAATGTTCTATATATATTTAATATAGTCAAGTTATGTTTTAAACAGAAATGGTATTAGAAACATCAATACGAGATATATTCTAAACTAATATTATGGGTGATATTGGTTGATGCATTAAATGTAGTATTTAAACAAACACTTCAAAAATTTCCAAAAATGGTATGTTTTGCTATTATTCCTTTCATGGACAGATAGGAATTTACCATACTGTAACATCATAGCAGTGTTATGTTAATATTTACCTTTTACTTTGTCTCTTTTCTGGGCAATATATCTACGTGGGGGAGGGGGAGAGGTTGCATATTAACCATTTAACTTCTGTGTTTGTCCTTTCACCACAGGCAGAATTTTGTGTGGATATTCTTAGAACCAGCTTCATCACGTGTTTGAAATTTCCAGGGACTTTCCAGTGATTGACAGCTTTTGTTAAATCAGGAGTTTGCTGCTCAGTCTTGATGGTCAGACATTACCATGACAGTCTGTATAAGGTGCTCACATAGAGAAAAGCTGAAACATACAGGAATATATTAATAGCAAATTGTTGCCATATTAATTTATTCAAATATAATATTTTATTGGGCTTGATCATTCTTCACAAAGTATTCCCTAATTATCAACTACCACTCAGTCAGAGTAGGCAATTTCAACACTATGCAAAAAAATCTATTCCCTGAAATCAGACATATTTTTATAACATATGTGGTTGTGGTGGAAAGGTTTAGTCCTTTCTGTCTGTGTGACAGAAAGTATTTATCCTGCAGTTCTGGTGCCTGGATTTTGTCTGCTCCAAAGTGTTTTCTGGTTTTCCATTTCAATTTTCCTTCCACTCTAAGCAGCAACACTAGGTCCTTTATCTTAATAGAGAGGAAACAGGAATCACATCTTTTCTGCTAGTTGGTCTCAATGGCTAAGCTCCGGTAACTAAAGGTGAGGCAAGACACCTTAACCATAAAGAGAGGCACAGTTTGATCTGAAAATACCTGGTACAGTCAGTCAGTCTGACATGGTCTCAGTGATGAGTATGATCAAGACCTTAGATGCATGCCAGCAATGCAGGGGTGTTGGGAGAGAGTGAGAAGGGAGAGCACCGGCCCACCAGCACCACAAAAGTGGGCTCAGGCATTGGGAGGGCAGCTCAGTGGGGTGACCCTACTTCATCACTGACACAGAGATCACAGAGATGGTCAGAAAGAGAAGGACAGGCACTGTTAACATCAGACTGTATATACCTTAACATGTTCACTTCATCAAGCAACCTACATAACACTTTTAGCAACACAGCCTCCTCTTTTCAAAAGCTGTGCATTTATCAGGTCTTCCCAAAAAGCCTTTCCTTTCTTAGCATGTGTCGAGGCTAACTCACAGTCAGAAAAAGTTAACCCACTCTGACAGTTTTACCAACAGTGCTTCACACATGGCTCTAGAGTAGTACAGATCTTGCATACATCCACATGTAAGACTCAGGTACTATTTTGCATTTGTGAACAGAGATAAGTACCTCAAATTTCACCCAGAGATCCTTACAAGTGTCCTAAGCACCCAGAAACATCTGGATGCAATTCTGTGCAATATGCTCTAGGATAATCCTGCTTGAGCTGAGGTGTTGGACTGTATGGTTCCACTGTGGTTCCTTCCAACCTTTTTCATTTTGTGATTCTGTGATTCATTCAAATGACTATGGCAAGGGTTTTTCAGTCAACTTTGATTTCAGAAAACCATGCTGTTGGTTTTGCTTGTTTGGGGCTTTTGATTTGGTTTCGTTTTGGTTGGGATTTTCTTTTCTTTGGCAGGCAAGAGAGAAGAAAAATCAAAATAAACCTAAATATAACAGTGCTCTCCAAGATACTTCTAATTTAAGGTATTATACTCACTAAACCCAAGGATTGGGTTTACTTCTGTCAGGTTGTGTAACAAGAAGGCCCTCCATCGTTACCCACCCTGTGAGCACGGGAAACCCAGGTGGTTTTAGGTAGGTCATTTAGAGATGTACCTCCCTTGCGCATCACAGATTTCAGTCTGAGAGGGGAAGTACCCCTTCGTAACAGCACATTTTTAGGATATGAAACAAGGTAAAAATATAATGCAGAGAAAGTTTGTCTCTTCAAAGAGGCAATTTTAAAAGGCTGATCCCTGTTATGTTTACATGTGATTATTATTCTCTTCAGAATATTTTAGAAACAGCTATTCCATTTTTAATTCAGGTATTTATCAATCAGGCAGCTCTCAGGTATGAAAGATAGGTTAATTGACTAAAGCAGATGACAGACAACAGCTATATATGTGTTACTAATATTGTTGCACTCTTTCTTCCTCTGCAGATATTTATAAACAATGAGTGGCATGATTCGGTCAGTGGTAAAAAATTTGCAGTCTTTAACCCTGCAAATGAAGAGAAAATCTGTGAGGTTGAAGAAGGCGACAAGGTAGAACTTTCTTTCTTGCTCTTAATTCTAACTTTAAATTTCCTTCTTCATCTTAAAAGCAGGAAGGCAAGCAGCCATCTCTGTGATGTAACCACCTTAGGGATGTACCTACTTCATCCTGTATACTTTCTTCTGCAAAATAATTCTTAGCTTATTTTTTTTTAAAGCCATAATATTTTTTGCGAAGAGATACTGAAAAAATTATTTACCTTAGGATCTTGCTCATATAAGAAATATTTTTTTGCTATTTTTTCTTACTAATATTATAGATTTCTTTACTTATCTGTAATCTGTGACATCTAAAAACCTAACTGGGAGTCTTTGTTATTTTTTCTTGCTCTTCCTTACTCAGTAATGTAACCTGTTGATTACACATTTGTATAAGACTTTCCATTATAGATAATGTGAAGATGATTATTACCATGAGCATTTTTATGAATATGTCTTCTCAGTATTGCCCCCTACAAATATTTTACTTGGAAAAATATATTGGAACCTGGTCCTAAACACTGAAGTTGAAGGTGGCCTATCAAGTAGTCATTAATTCTATCAAAAATTACCTACTTAAAACATGTTGAATCAATAAACTTTAGCAGAGGACTAAAAAACTTGTTGAAAACTGTAAATAAACATTTTTTATATATATTTAAGAGATTCCTTAGTGGAAAATTACAAATAGATGCCATGTAATAAAAAATATAATGACAACCTAAGTGCTAAGCTCTATATTTTGTTATATTATGTGCTTTTCTCATGAAAAGGATTTGGCTGGAGCTACTATATAGTTTAAATGTAAGTTATCAAGTTGGGGGAAGGGTAGTTATTTAAATAGGACAGGCAATGCTGCAGAACAGTTTTAAAAGTGATGACCATTTTTTTTTATAAACTCTGAGAAAGCAAGCATGAGAAGAGAAGGTTCTATTTCTAGTTCAAAGATGACTGTAGCTGGAAATGAAATTGGTTTTATGATTACAGATATGGTTCTTGCAAATATTTATTTCATTTTTTACACTTCCCCCCTCCAAGTCAATTTTTTATGTCCAAAAGTGATAAATTTTTTTCACATTTCTCACTAAACATGTTATTTTGGTCAAGAACTATCCATACCTAAAATGTTTTGTATACAAACATTTTTTAAGCTTAGCAACAAAATATTCATTAAACACCTTTTTATCCAGGAGAACTACTGTAAAATTTATTAGCTGCTTATCTGTGTTATAAGCTCACCAAAAATTTATTGCCAATATAGTAAGCATGGGCTCTTTCAGAATACTTTAATTTAATGCACAAAGATTCAGTCTGAAATTAAATTCTCTTTTGAGAAATACATTCAGAATCATTTCTCATTAAATCTTAGTTACTCTGGTCCACAATTTCATCATGAATCTTCTAATAAACTTTGTCTCTAAGGCTGTCTAGCACTTGAGTGATAGTGACCCAAAACTTCTAAGAAGGTCATACTGAGGATAGATTTTAAATTTTTTTTAGAAAAAGATGGCTGAGAATGTATGTTTTTAATTATTTTGTATATCTAATGAGGAGTTTTTTCAAAGACCTTGCTTTTGTTTAGTCCCACTTACCTATATATAGTGCTGAAACACTGATATTTGATCATCCTCACATTAAATTACTCATGGCTTGCAACTGTTCAGTTACCACACAAAATTTTTGTAGCTTCCTTTCCTTACCAACACTCCAGCAAGTCATTAAATAAAGAGATAATACTATTCGACAATCAGATTTGCTTTCTCTTCAATAATTTTGCAAACTAATGTGTAATGACAACTGCTATTAACTAAATTGCCAAGTGAATTGTACAAATCTAGCAAATTACACGGCCATTATGAACCTAATATGTTAGAGCCTAGACTTCCAATAATGAGTTAAAAGATTTTAGGCATTTAATTTGTGCATACAATAGGGTTGACAAAGGGCTGTCCCATTCCTTGTAGTGGTATTTAAAAAAAAAAAAACCAAGAGGAGATTACAAAGCACAGACTTATCTGTGGGTGGGAACTGTTTCCTTTCAGTCTGATGGCTCTTTCAAACTACATTCCTAATCCGAAAGCCCCCTAGTAATAACAAAACAGCTCAACAAATGGTCAGTGTACATAAAGTAAATGTAAAAAAGTCTAAACTGGACCAGAAAAGTCTTTATACTCATAGTGTAGATTTATGTACCTGAATGAAATTTCATACTGTTGAAGAACAATAATTTTTTTATTACTTTTCATTCATGGACCTTTAAAACCTTTATCCTATTTCTCTTGGTTTTAATTCTTTCTGCACTTCTAGTAGAAAGAAATGAGGTATTGTAGTTTTAATTTATATCATTTGTACCAGTATGACTTTTGTTTCCCCCTTATCCTTTTCCAGTAAAGGCTAAGCCATACCCCCACCCTCAGTCATATTCTAAAGCTGTAGAATATTCATGACAGGGTTTGCAGATAGCGGTGATGTATTTGACAACATTCTGAAGATTCTGAAGAAAAGCAATTCTTCTTAAACTGGTAGGTTTCAGCTGCCCAATGTAGGTGACTGCTCAGTATGATCCTATAGTAATGGCTATGCTATTTATATAGTTCCTTACCACCTCTTCCCAAATTTTCTGGAAAAAAAATTGGAAGTTCTGTGGGCCTCCTGCTTAACAGGTCTCTGCTGGGCTTTCTAAGCCACTAACCCACCTAACTCACAGCTTTTAAAAATCTGTTCCTGGCTACCAACACCAGTTAAAGATTTAAGATCTGGTTCATGTTTAATGATTTGGGTGTTAACTCAGTCAACTTTGCTGACTTAGTCAACCTTGATAGTGATTTCCACGGAGGAGACTTTAGCAAACAGCAGTACAAAAAAGTTTGAAAGAAATTCTTCAAACATTGCACACAAATTTCTCAGGGAAATACGGCACGCATAGAAACCTCTTTTTTTTTTAAATTTTTTTTCTTGTAATTTTTTGTTTCTAACAAAAAAAATCTAGANAGAATTCCAAGTACTAAAAGCCTTCTCACAAGAGATTTTTTTTTTTTTTTTATACTGGAACATCATTTGCACAGAATACTTACATGTAATTTACTATATATTTTCTTTCTATAGTGAAAACCAAATGATATATAATAAAATATGTTATAAAAAACATTAATGGATTGACAAAATAGCTGGCGTATTCAAAGACAATGTTTAGACTTCAAAATATTTAGGCTTAGCATTTTAAACCAGGTGGGGTTTTTTAATTTTAAAAATAATTTTAAACATAAATTTTTCTTAAATCTTCCCAAAATAAATGTAATAATTTGTCTTCCT
>VXAY01001955.1:5009-38034 GCA_013399855.1 Oxyruncus cristatus | reverse complement strand
ACAGATTTTTCTAACCTGGTCTTCACTACGTCACAAGATGCTTTTAGATGATGAATAATTAAACACTTAACTTGCAGATTGGGGCATCTCTTTGTAAATAAAAGAGATTAAATTGTATCATCAGTGTAACTGCTTGGTGTCTGAAGAGGGCTTGAAAATCTAAATTTTAAAAATAGAGTTCCTTAATATGTTTTTATTTTAAAAGCTTTGAGAACCCACCACCTGTTTCTCATACAATTTCACATTGCTGAGATAGCAACAGAAGTGTTTGGGAAAAAAAAAAAAAAAAAAAACTCGTATTTAAAATTACTATACCAATTTTGATTAGACTGGTCTTGGTTTCTCGCATTTAAACTTTGTGTTAAACTTCACATAATTAACGGCCAAAAAGACTGATGACAGAATCAATTATTGATTACAAAAGTTTCTTTTTTTTCCCCACAGGAGGATGTAGATAAGGCAGTTGAAGCAGCTAGAAAGGCTTTTGAGCTTGGGTCACCTTGGCGTACAATGGATGCTTCAGAGCGAGGAAGGCTCTTGAATAAACTAGCTGACTTAGTTGAAAGAGATCGGCTGATTTTAGCTGTGAGTATGATATGTGAACAAAAAAACTGGGACAAAAGTCATGATTTTTAAAGAAAGATACAAGGAAGTGTAATGTGCCTACCTTTTGGAAAGTCAGGTTTTCTCAATATTTGTTTTTCTTCTCTATAGCAAAATGACCACAGTAAACTGGCATGACCTATTAACACCCCAAATCCAAAAAGTACTCGAGTATTTGATCACTTTAAAGTGATACTTAAACTACTTACAATCACAGTAATTTGAATTGCTGATTCTTAAGGACATACTAACTTAGATCACATGGTTAGCATTTTTCTACATCAAAGTCAGAATAGGGTCCTAAACGCAAATCAAAGCCTGAATCAAAAGCCTAAGCTCAAAGCCTGGGTCAGTGCATATAGATGATACAAGCCAAAACTGGGAGAAATTTTGAATTTTTTGGCTAAATATTTCATTATCACTGGTCCTTCATTAACTCCAGCTTGAAACTGGCAATGAGTGATAAAGCTTAACTAAAACCAAAGGCATCAATGAATTCTTTAAAGGGAAGAAGAACATGAGGGGTGGGGAATGATGTCCTGTCTTTACCAGGTACTGTGCATTGGCCATTTTACCACACCTAACAGCAGACACTTAAGTTGTAACACCCCCACCTACATATAATGAACCAAGTCAAGAAACAACTTGTAAAATAGAAATGCAACCTTCCCTTGTTTTAAGCCCCACATATGATGCTATCATCAGGCTGATCCCTCTGCTATTTCAAGAACATTCTGAAATTTAAATTTAGGCAGGATTATTGTTTGCGCTGAAGATGAATCCTGGTTTTCTGTCAAGAGTGTAAAAAAATTTAAAGAGAAGTATCATCACTCAGACTGATCCTGCTACAGTTTGAAGTATTTAGCCATTACCCGCAAACCACACTGTTGATAAGCTCATAAAATTTAAACCTTCAAATAAATAAAACCTGCAAAGCATCTATTGCCCATTATATGTGCTTATGACCATAGTACGTTTTCTCAGGAGAAATTGGGTGACTGGAACTTACGTCCTTTACAACGCTAGATTTATTTGAGATGAGAGAGACAAAATTTTTAGTGAGGTACATTTTTAATAGGAAAGTACGCCCCCTTGTCAATTAAATATTGAATAAGCTGGCATTTTTTTTTCTATTGTAAAGTCTAAGGTATTATAAATGCAAAGAGGATGAAGATATAATATTTTTTTCCACAAAAAAAATGAAACATTCAGTTAGTTTTTGTTCCCATTTATAATTTTCATAATATGAAAGCACTGCTTTTCTCTGAGGCCCTTCCCTAGTTTCTAATTTACTGACTTTGTTTGTATTTCTGTTTTGGAAAACTTGGGGAAAAAAATTTAAGAACTGCACATGGTCTTTAACTAGATGTGCCAATAATTGGGGGTATGGAAATGGCATTAATCCAAACCACACTCCTTGGATTCATCTGGAAATCAACACTATTTAGTGCTGCTGTCTCTGTGGGTGGAACAGAATGGACCAGCTGAAGAGTTATAGGTGTTGAATGAATATTTACTGATCATTGTTGTAAAAGTTTATATCTTCCTGGTGTGGCAAATCAGGTTTAGCTTCAAATAAGACCAGTTTGATCACTCGGTAGTTAGACAATAAAAGAAAGTCTTTTCTGTGTAAATATTTATTTTTCATAGTGAATTTTTCTGTTAGGAGTTCTAATTGACTCAGATCTTTCTTTTGCTCATCTGACATTCAAGGTGTTAGGATTATATGCCTTGTTATATATGTATATATATGTTAGGCTATTATATGCCATGATTTGAGTCTTCTTGCTGATATATGAGGAACACCACTCGTTTTTTTGGATCAGTTACTTACACAGACTCCTACATGATCTCTTGACCTATGCTTGCAGAATATTTAATACAAACTAGAACAGTGTAACTGACTCAGATGTGAGAACTGTTTTTGCTTTTTCAGTACATCTTACCATTACAAATTTGCCATGATAATGCTATCTGTATAGCTCCAGACGAATAAACCATCATGAAAATTTCTCACTTGCAAATGGCTACCTTAAGTTTTTCAAATACTGCATCCTTCAGAGGACAATTAATACAAATGTTTGCACTAAGGACAAAAATCCTCAACCTGAACTACCAACTGCTAAGTGACAAAGTACAAGCATAAGAACCATTATCAGTATTTGATATTAACTTTTTAATTGCTGTTGTCTGCAGACAATGGAAGCCACTAATGGTGGGAAACTCTTTTCCACTGCCTACCTAATGGACTTAGGTGCCTGTGTCAAATCATTACGCTACTGTGCAGGCTGGGCTGATAAAATCCATGGGCGTACTGTTCCAATGGGTGAGTAGTTTTGAGATAACAGAAGGACAGAACTGAAGCCAATGGGACCTGTAAATAACTGACTTTTATCTAAAAGTTGTGCAACACAGAAAATATCTCCAATGGAAATTTTTTTAGATAGTTTTTAATATAGTTTATTAAAGATTTATCATAGTTTTCAGTTTAAACATTTAGTGCAGTTCTTCACATTCATTTCTTGTTCTATGCACTGCTAACCAGTATTGTTCATCGACCAACAAATTTAACCTCTACGTATATCTAAGAATTCTGGTAGTGTACTTTTGCATATAAGTGTATAGTTTATGGCAGACTACAGTAGTGAAAACCAGGTATTTGCTTATTAAAGCTAAAATTAGCACAAATAAATAATATTTGTTTCAGTTATTGGATAACGTCCTAGAAAGAGTAAGTACTAAGATTTAGGAAGAAGGAAAGAGTATTTTGCTAAAATTTCACTCCATTCCCTTTCCCATTATACAGCTCTGTGAAAATATTGTCTCTCAAGTTACCTTCTCTCAGAAGGACAAAGAAAAGAATGGCAATAAAGAAGGAATTAAGGAAAACTGGAGTGATAAATACTTCCAACTTTTTTTGCATCACGTAGATCTCTATACTAGGCTTAATGGAAAACATGTTTGTTTGAATCAAAGAGAACTTTATACTTAATGGATTTGATTTAAGCTGAGACCTAATATTAAAAAATGTCTGATACGTACCTAGGATTTAAAAGAGCACTTTATGAAAAAAAAAAAAAAAGAGGTGATAAAACAGAAATTCAGAATGCTCATTGGTGTGCTGTGCATACTACATCGACGAGCAGGGTTATCACTGCAAAAAGTCAGTCAGACTGGCAAAAAAACCTTGGATGAAGAAAGCAGGCATTGAATCCAGATGTGCCTTAAGGCTCTTTTCATAGTTAAGATTTTGAAAATATCATTTATAAGTAAAATTGTATCCAGCTAAGTTTGGTATCCAACTTTATCATCTTTCTGATTTAACTGTTTCTCACAAGTGCTTTGTCTGCATGTCTAATTATTTCTTTGTCTCATAGATGGAAACTTTTTTACATTTACAAGACATGAGCCTATTGGTGTGTGTGGACAAATTATTCCTGTAAGTTGGAACTATTTATGTAAAATACAAATATTCCTTGTTACAAATGGAAACGCTTTCAAAATTTCGCCTATGCAAGGGCATTTGTGAAAAATTACTAACCAGAAATTTTCAGATCCTGAAAGATAAAGACTATCCTGAGTACTCAAATTCTGCAACACAATTTTTGATGAGTCAGTCTGGTTCAGCCTTGTCTCCCTCCTCCCTGTATATGGAGTGAAAATAAATCTCAAAAGATTGACAGAATCATTTGAAAGATGGAATTATATTTTGTTATAACTTAGAGAATTAGAAACAAACATGTAGGAGAGTGTAATATTTATAGCCTATTAGCAATAAGCTGTTTAAGACCTAAAATATATGTTCTGATCTGTATAGCTTCCAGACAGATGGATTTTTGCTTATGGCTAAAACTCGTTCACCATGGTGGTGGTACAAGTAACAACACAAAGAATGTGTCCAATAAGCTCCCCTTTCACATGTCTAAACTCCCCGTTTTGAAGTCACTGGGAGTTTTTGAAGCGAAGATTCAAAAAAACAACCTTGAAGAACTCTACTTTTGAATTTATTTGTGAGGTCTATACAGTTTTAATGGATGCCCTGAAAAGAGTTGCATGCACTAGACACTCCTAATCCACACACCTCTTTGCACACAATAGTTGTGAGCAGTCTCACCTGACCTGCCCGACAACAGATTCTGAAATAGTCACTTTGTCTATTAGGTTTGCTCAAACATGTGGGTCCCACCCAGGTTCCTGATGTCTTTCAGTTGAGTTTGGAGAATTGTCATCCCTTTAGACCACCACTGATTTGGAGAACATCACTGGGATATGTTTGGATCCAGTCTCTAGGAGAGCTAGGAAACTGGTGGTTTAGATTCTCTTATAGGTCAGACAAAAAATATTTCAAGTAAAATACTCAGTTAAGATAAGCTAAAGAACTAGAAACACTATATGTGACCATTTTAAACAAAATTACATTCCGGAAGTATAAGCAGCAGTTAGTACAAACACTGCCTTCCCTAATAAAATGTTCAAGGATTTCTGTGTATGTCCTAATTTTCTCTTCATTGAAAAAAGAACCACCAAGATGGAGGTTTCTACATAACACAAAACTTTGAGGATTATGTGAATGTTGCAAACCACTTTTGATAGCTCACCATTTCCTTTTCCTTTCACTCACACAGTCCTACTTTAATTATTAATATTCAGAAAACCCTGTAATTCCTCACTTTGTGTTATTTATGTCCCCACTATTTTGCTGGTGGGGTGAGACTGACATGAGACAAGGAGAGAGAAAAGGAACAGTTGCAACTATATTCCTCCAAGCTTTTCTGACATAATAGGAAGCTCTTAACTGCCTTTTTTTCCATTTTCACAAAGATGTCTTATGAGCTGTGGCTCATGGACTCAACACTTCTCAAACTATTAGAAATATGTTTAAAGGGGCAAAGAGTTTTTACCCTGGTTACATAATTACTCACACTGCAGAACATGGGGTCTAAAGTAGTCAGCTGCTCTGCAGTCTGTCTAGGCTGACCACAACAAGTAAACACTGTTGAAACCTCCAGGGAAGAGGGAAGGGGCAGCATTATTTTTTATTACCTTGCCTCCCTTAGAAAACTAAACTGATAATGGATATGATCATTTAGGACAGCAAAACGCCCAATTGCACCACTGATCCAATAACTGTCTGTAAGGCTGTTAGGGGGGTACACTTATTGTCTCTTGAGCTTTTAACCAATACCTTGGATCCCCCATACTTACATATACAAAAATCACTGGTCTTTGTGTTATGTGGTTTGCCAGTTGCTTTTTCAAAATATCTTCATTCTGAAAGGAGTTCAACAAAGAGTTCAACCACCCGGTTGACAATGTATAATAGGAAAAGCTGAGGCACTTTGGTAATGTATTAGAAATAGGATACACTTTCTTTTCTGTCTTTCAGTGGAACTTCCCATTGGTTATGTTCATGTGGAAGATTGCCCCTGCCCTTTGCTGTGGAAACACAGTGGTTGTCAAACCAGCAGAACAAACTCCACTCACTGCCCTTTACATGGGATCCTTAATTAAAGAGGTAAGTCATCAACAACAAAGTTATTTGTCCTTCTCAGAAATCTAAGAGTATACTGCAGCTGAAATGCCACAGAGGTAATATAATCCAGGCTGGCCTCTGCCAGTACTTCTCGTTGCATGCCAAGCCTTGCACTGTGGAACTTGCCTTGCTGTAAACCAGTGAAGCCAATCTAGGGCAAAAGCATGCAGATCTTTCAGCCTAGTACACACATGCAAAACTCCACATCAGCCATTTAGTAAACTCCATTCTTTCAAAAATGTATTTGTATCACAAAAGCACAGTATCTTTCAAAGTCAAAAGCAAGCAAGAACTCAAGTGCAGAGTACCTGGATGTGGGTGGCAAGGACTTAATTAGCATAGTTATCACAGAGAAGAACGTGTTTATACAGCTTTTTTTTTTTTTCAGTTGAACAAAGTTTTCATGCACCAGGGTTTATTATTAACTAGGAGCTGTAAAATCGAACTAGTGACTGCTGCCAAACCTGTGAACTCTCTTCACACAGAAAACTGTGAGAATACGCTTTGTGCACTTGAACACAAGAGTATGTTAGTTTCTTCTATGTCTCCATAGTTAACTATTGTGCCCAGGCCAGCAAACACCCAAAGAGAACAGTTAAATAGTTTGCCTTTCTTCCCAATAAAATCAACAAATGTAATCTAACATGTTTCAAAAGTTGGCACAGATGTCAATAATCACCAGGGCAGTAACCTTGCAGAGTTTTAATGGAAATGACTTGGCACATTTTATTATTCTGCTTCAAAACAATGATTCAGCAGAGCATACTGACTGGTATGTATTAATATTACACAGAAACTAAATCACTATCATGAAGGACCAAAGTCCTGGTGTTATTGCATCACATAGTAAATGCTATTAGATAATACTGGGGAGGAAGAATTGCATTAAAAAATATCAGAGTTACCTTCCCTATTAATTTTTAACAATAAGTATCAGAAAGTATATTTCTCTGAAACAAGTAACATTACAGGGAAAGTAACTCAATTCTCCTATCACTCTAATGAAATATCTATTCTGATATTCTGATTTCCTGAAAAGAATGCTCGTAAGTTGGAATGTGATCAGTCTCCAGATTATCCGAACAAAGTTGGAGCCAAATCCCTGACAGTCATCAATAGCTGCTTTAGACTTGTGAAAATAGCTGAAGGTCCAATTTAACTTCCTACTTCTCAAGTGTCCACATTAAAAATAAATATTGTCACTTCTGGTAATCTTCACTATCATTCTCAATAGCCCTCACAAGTCTCCCTTTTTAATACATAGCGAAGAGCTTCTAAAACAAACATGGAAATTAGATGTTCAAAGTGACACAGTGTGAATTAGTTCCATAAAAAGTTACTCTTCTTACTTTTCTCTACAAATTAAGTATGAAACACAATGCTAAGCAAATGGAAGGAACCTCATTGCTTCATCAATTTCAGGGTAAATATTAATCTAGAATATTAAATGACCGTAACAAACAGGGACAAAGTGTATCTGAGAATGAAATTGTAAGGAATAAATTTGGTAGAAAAAAAATAACACTATGGTGTTGATAACACAGGACATAAGGTTTTAGAAGCTGTAACTCACCACTAGAAATTCACCATTTTCCAAATAAAAATTGAAACTTTTGCATACAACATCAGAGTCCTGTTTAACGCTATAAAGAGACTCATTTAAGTGATAATGGAGGACATGAATCTTTTTAGTATTTTAATTTAATGTTTGCTCTGTAAGTGCCATTCAGATCCCACAGCTGCTTCATAAACTGTTAAAAATTCCAGCTACACTTCACATATCCTTGGAGTTTGTCTGACAACCCGCTGGAAGAAAAATAGTTTATTTTACTTATGAATGGAACATAACTGATACAGGATTGTAGGGAAACCATAGATTTGATTTGAACAACAGGAAAAGCCTATCTGCATGAAAAAATGTGCAGGATTTTGGAAGTGTGCATATCTCAGGTGACCCACTTTTTCATGCTTGGTAGCTGATCTACTTTTTTGCTGTACATTCTCAGGCTGCCCACTCTACTTTCAAACTACATCCAGAGGAACAAGCAAAGACATTGAGTTTGAAGTACTATTTCCATTATTTTTCTTAATAGAAATTTAGTCAGCAGATAGTTAATTAAATTTCACCTACCATGGATGTTAATATGGAGAAGTCAGCAAGCACACACGTCGATTCAAACAGCTTTAATGAAGCAGACATGAAAGTAAGCAGTCTTTCTTTACACATCTGACTGAGAAAAGAAACAAAAACGTATTTCTTCAAAAATGTCACCAACAAGGAACTCAAAGGGCCTAAATACTGTGAGAATGAAAACAATTTGGTGTGTAGGGCTGAGAATAAATGTATGGCTGAGAAAAGATGTCTGGAAAAGGTAAGTAAAACTGCCTGAGACGTACTCTTCCACTCATTATCCTTCCCCAAATTTATGAAGTTCTTTCTTCTAATTCAGGCAGGATTTCCACCTGGAGTTGTGAACATTGTGCCAGGCTTTGGACCCACTGCTGGAGCAGCAATTTCTCACCACATGCATATAGATAAAGTAGCTTTCACAGGCTCTACAGAGGTATTGTAATGAATGCAAGAAAATACAATCAGGAAATGTGCCCCTCTGATTCCCCCCAATGATTTAATGTCTAACTTGTTCTATCTAATTATTTTAACCCTCTTCTTCCTTTTGACTGCTGGTTTGTTAAACAAATTCTGTTTAATGGTTTGTTGGTTATTATTAACTTTAAACATATTTAAACAGTATTTGCTATTGCTGGCAAGCCCTTCAAACAAAGGCAATCCATAAGATATACTAGGTTCTAGTATATCAAGGCTATTTTAGGTCTTAGGCACTTAAAACAGAACATTTTCATAACATAGTTTGCACCTTTTTTTAAGAAGCTCTGTTCCCTTTAATTTTAATAACAGGATGGTAGGAAATTACCTAAGAAATCTCATTCCTGGTTCTGCACACACTTAGGTGAAGTGATGGCTTTTTGATATTTCAATGATACTTAGGATCATCTGGGTGGTCTTAGAAGAGTATTTCGATATGTATTAGTTTAATAATTAAAAGGAAGTTCACTGTTAATTTTCCCTAACCTTCATCCCGAAGAACTGTGAGTGATATAACTGAAGATTTCTCATTGCAGGCATTTCTCATAGCTATATCCTTAATACAGCTCATTATATTGTCTGCTTGCATGCTAAATGGAAAAGCTGCCATCTGGTCTCTTAAATTCTTGGATGTAGACTCCAAGGATAAATATCATTCCCTTTTGTCAGGGATCAGTACACACTGAATGCAAGAGCTATGTTTACTCTTAGAAACCTTTAGTTCTGAAGTAATGGGAAAACAACCCAAACCAGAGACACATGAGAAATATTCAACAGATGTTCCCAACAGACGGTAACACTACAGTTCCCAGTGCCCCATGATGCTCCAAAGGCAAATGGACCCAAGGGTGTAGTCATGGATTTTCATTACAGTCCTCTACTGGCAGTGCAATTTAGCAATGAGAAATGATGGCAGGAAGGTTGACAGAGGGAGGAAGTTTATCTGGTGTCTGTCACATGCAAGCACTTAGAAACCAAAGCCACAAGAGCTAGAAGCATGTTTTTCCTTCACAGTTTTTCCAGGGCTATTCATAGTAAGTAGTTCCTTAAATTATGTCACCAGTAGAAAGAAGTGGGGTAGGGGTTCTACCTCAGTGTCCATTTCCTTCTCTTCTTTCTTTTAAGGGAGAAATTGGAACAAGGAAGTGTCCATACAGGCAATGGAGATTCTTTCATACATCTTTGTGCATCAGAGGGCTTTCCCATGTATAAACAGAGAAATTTCAACCTAACTGGAGTAACAGGCAGAGCAGAAATCAGTGCATACTTTAAATTACAGATACATGCAAGTATTGTGGTGGTAACCCAAAAAGCAGCACATATCTTTGGCAGTGCCTCAGGATTTTTAGGATTTTTTGCTTTGTGTAGATTTTAATTTAGCTGTGTAGTCTGTCACACTTCAGAATAGTAGTTAACACTCACCAAACCCTATTCCCCTATTTCATATAGAATTTTCTTAGATTCTTTAGGTTGTTTAGGCTCCTTTCAAGGCAGGACTATAGTAAACACATTCTGCTAAGAACATATGCACCCCAGGCCTGAACAACAAGGTACCATCATAATCAAAGCAACTTTCACGCCTGGAACCTTAGAGAAGCTCCAAAGACAGTACATGCTGTGAAGAAGAGAAAGATGAGGAATAAAGGGGTCTTAGGACCTCCAATTCAATTTCCGGGGAGGCATGCCAGGGGGACAGATTTGGGGAGGATCTGGGGGCAGATCTTGGATCAGATCATAAATTGTGGAACCCATGGACATGGCGGTCCACACTTTTGTACTCCATGCACCAGAAGGTCCTCATTAAAGACCTACTCTGTGTCTTACCTATACTGAATTTGCCTTGTGAGTTTTTTCTCCCTGATCTTTAGGCAATAACGTGAATGAATACAGAAACTATTCTAAAAAACAGTTCTGTTTAATAGGCTACAAGTCACTTGCACCCTGACTCTTCGATTTTTTTTTAATATATTTTTCATTTTGTTACTGGGATAGTAGATAACTGTGAATGGATTTTCACTTCTGAGGAAGTCAGAGAAGTTTCTGAGGTCATTAAAACTTTTCTGAGATGAAGCTGTCCTCTCCCTACCTTTTAGGTTGGCAAACTGATTAAAGAGGCAGCCGGAAAGAGCAATCTGAAGAGAGTTACCTTGGAACTTGGAGGAAAAAGCCCTAATATTATATTTGCGGATGCAGACTGTTAGTAGCAATTTTATTATATAAAATACTATTATTGCAAATTTAATGCTCTTTTTTTTTTTTTCTCTGTCAGTAAATTGTTTGAACCTTTCCACTGAAGGAGTAATTTTTAATGTTTTCTGGTCATGCCATAATTTTTAGTTAGATTGCCACCAAAACCTGATAGCTTCTGAATAGATATGGACCTCTGGCAACCTGTCCACCCTTAGTGTAATGATCATCCTAATGCAATATGAATGTAGAACCAAAAGCAGATTTTTACAGGTTTATTAAATTTCTAGCTGAATACTCCTCTTGCTACTGCTGACATGGCAAATAATGTTGGACCTACATTTGACATAGAACAGCTTAATGTGTCTTTAACTAGGTGCACCATGCTGTTCTTGATAAGAGTAGTACATGGTTTAAAGGAACATAAAATAAAAAGAGCTAAAAAGGGAAATGAGATGGAGTGACAAAGGTTAGTAAAGAATTTATGATGTGACAATTTGTGTTTATGATCTGATGAACTCTGCATTTCTTTGCAGTGGACACCGCAGTGGAATTTGCACATATTGGTGTGTTCTATCACCAGGGACAGTGTTGTATAGCAGGATCTAGGATTTTTGTGGAAGAGCCTATTTATGATGAGTTTGTTCGCCGAAGCATTGAAAGAGCAAAGAAGTATACTCTTGGGAATCCTCTGTTGCCTGGTGTACAGCAAGGTCCTCAAGTAAGTAATGTTACATGTTGCCAGCATGGTTGTGTCACAACACCGCAATTTAATGTACTTCTATACTTATTGTTGCAGTACGTTCAAGGATAAGTGTGGTTTTCTAGTGGTTACTCTAGAGGACGAGGAGGAAGAAACTAGAGATATTGTTGTTTACAACACTATCATAAGCCAAAGGGTGAGGTCTCCTTCTCTTTTCTAGTTCCTTTTATTAGTAAAGGGAACAATTATAAAAAATTTAAGTGCTTTGAGAAACCTCCAATGCAACAGCTGTAAAAGTGCATTACAATCACACATGTCATGTTGCTAACTATATATTCAAATAGTGCCACTGTAAGTGACTAGCTTGGGGAAATAAGACTTTTAGTGTCTTTTCCCCTTTTTCAAGGTGCTACACCTTCATTATGCTGCTTTTATTACACCATTTAAATATGACAGTTTATTATTTTTTCATGCTTTTGTTAAAAGGTTATGCCAATACCTTCCCCATCAAATGAATGCTAAATTGCAACATTAATAAGTATGCTGTGAATACAATGGATCACATCAGACCATTGTTAAATTAGTTTTCATCTAGTCTTATTCCCATATCAGCTTATACTGCAGGAAATACACTTTATTGGCTGAGCTATTATGTGCACATTTGATTTGCACAGAATAAAAGAACTGTTTTAGAGAAAGGAAAAAGTTGGAGACAAAGCAACTCTCACACATTTGAGAGTGTAGCGTGTTCTTCATTGGTTATCACAGTCATTTTATGTAATAAAAGACACCAAGTAAATTGGAAAAAACACATTCCAAGCCACACAAGATTTGGGAAATTTAAAAATATTAAGGAAGGATGTTATTTTATTTTTCTGCAATGTGTTTTGATACAAGATAATACCTTTCTGCCCTTTGACTTTTAAATTTATTCAGATACTCATCTGAATAAATTTTAAAAGTCAAAGGGCAGGAAGGCTCAAACAAGTAAACTCCAGGTGTGTGTTGTACAACTAATATAAAATTAACAGAAATCTTCTATCAGGTTATTGTGGCTTCACTGAGTTTAGAATTCATGCTAACAATTTGAATGAGAAATGTAAGTAAACTTCTACTAAAAAATAAGGAAGGTTAAATGTGAAAAAGCAATAATGAAAATATTTTAAAGAGCATAAAGATTTTTTTCTCCTCTAGTCTTGTCATTTGCCATTATTGACTTATTTTTCTTCTTAGCAAGCTTTAGCAGAAACTTAATGATTTTACACATTAGCAAAGTTATTCCTTTTAGAACTGGTATGATCCCATTTAATGGAAAATCGTAACCATGTGGTTTGGGTGCATTTTCTTTTGTGGTAATCATGTTAAATATCTCTCTTTGTCTTCAAATTCCTTGTACTTTGACTAACTGTTTCTAGAAACAAAAATGGATAACCTGTATCAGGCCTATTCACTGTGATCTCTTGCAATAGAGAAAAAGACATACTTGTTGTCCAATTCACAGGCCCTCTGGGGCAGCACCTGCCTTAGACAGCAAGTTTGGGTAACACTGTGCACGGTGGATATCAAAGAAGAGTCAAAAGCCCTACTGGAATTCAAAAGATCCTATATATGCATTATTAAGAAAAATAATAATGATAATAACAAAGGAAGGACTGACAACAACATGAGCTATATCATATAAACCTCGTTTATGTGGCCACCAGGGTAGCAGAAATTTTATGTCTTCAGCATCCAGGAAGGCAAACATTTCTTTGAAAGTAAAATGACAAAGGGATTAGTGCAGTAAACTAAAAATCATCTCCATATAAATCCACATCCTTATGGATATAAACTTGTATCACTGCTTTATTTAAATAGCTGTTTAGTCTAGTATGTGTCCAGAATTCCTCAGGACCTTTGAAAATATTGTTGTGTTCTAAGACCATAGTAAAACTTGTTCCTTCAACTGAAATTCAACATTTTTATTGCACAAATAAGAGAATAAGATACACACCTACTCTGCTTTGATGACCGATGTGTATTATCACAGAGAAGAATATTCTGCGCAAGAATCACCCTGGAAGTAATCTCAGTATCTTCATGAGCTAGTATTTGAAGGACTGAAATCTGAAATAGTGAAGGAAAGAATCATGAAAATGGAGAAAAGAAAGGAAAAAAAACAAAGAGAGAGAGAATGTTAGAGGCCTTTACCAAACAAGCTTTATCACTGAGGGTTTTTTGACATACAGGTTATCTTGTGCACAACTTCCCTTCAGGGGTGAAGGGCTATTGGTTGATTTGGACCTTGGAGGAGAGAAAACAATGTGTGATTTGTTTCTTGTCTCCATTTACACTATTTGCTCTTATCCAATTTGTCACTGAAAACTGGAAGGAGTTAGAGAAATATAAGCACCTGTTGTACTGTCACCATAAGCTTCTTTTCCAGACAAAGGCCATGCATTTTGCCAAACTGTGGAACCAAACTGCATATACTTGGCGTATATTGAATTTGTTGGTAAGCCTGAGTGAGAAATTGGTTTCGTATCGTAAACAATTTGTCATCTATGTTTCTCAAATGACAAGTGTATATGTCTTTATTCCACTAATAAATCAGAATGAACTAAAAAATAACATTGAATTCAAATTATATTTTATTGTTGTTTTTTAACTTCCTCTAATGTTTTAGGAAAGCAGTATGGCCAATCTCCCAGACCTGATGAAGTATGGGAGAGTTTCACTGGCTAGATCATTCTTTTTTTTCAGAGTCAAGTGCAGAAATTTTTGTTTTGATTAACTGTTTGTAGTTGGTATGAGTACTGAGAAGTATAAGACACATTAATTTTGTACCTCTACACCTGATTCTCCTATGTCAAAATGTCTGATTATTGGTCTATTTGAGAAAAGCCTGCAAAGTTTTGAGAAGTTAGTGGCAAGAATATTATCAGTGCTCTCTACCTGTTCCACTTCAACACACGTAGTTGAACAAAGCTGGAACATTGTTAAGTTTAGGTTAGTGAGTTAGAAGACCTGCTGTTATCAGTGTGTGCTGTTTTCATCCGTGAAATATCTTTTCATTTAGATTGACAAGGAGCAGTTTAAAAAAATCCTGGATCTAATTGAGAGTGGGAAAAAAGAAGGAGCCAAACTGGAATGTGGGGGAGGTCCATGGGGAGACAAGGGTTACTTCATTCAGCCCACCGTTTTTTCTAATGTTACCGATGATATGCGCATCGCCAAAGAAGAGGTAAATAAATTTTTAGCCATCTGTTCTCTCACTGAAGGTTTGCTATTTAAATGTCTGTACAAAATACTCATTTAGAAGGTCAAGTAATGACATAAAAATGCTCTCAATAAGTCTGTTGTTCCATCTTGGTGGTGTTTAAAGTGCCTTAGTTGGCTTCTGATGCCCATTTCACCAACTTGGTCATGGTGAGGGAGAGGAGTATGAGACTGGCCTGCCAAAGAAGTCTCCTATTTAGGGTGGAAGCAGATAAATTCTGAGGTTTGTATTATTCACATCAGCCCATACTGTCTCTGTCTCACACACCAGCATCATAGAGACCAGTAACAGAGAAGCAAACAGTGGAGACACAGCTTGTGAACAATTTGCACTGCCTAAGGAGCCACTTAATTTGGTGTTTGGACATAATATGCAACACAATCTCTGGGAAGAGAAGAGATTGGGTGTAGTGATGCCCCCTCAAACTACACAGTCTTGGCATTTTGTGGTGGGCATGGGCACCTCTGGCTGGGAACACTGAGTGACAGTAGCAGAAAAGAGGAACTTGAAGGACTGTTATCTCACCTAACACCCATATGGAAAGCAGAATTAGTTGTTCTGCTTGGAGTACATTCCCAGTTGTGCAGCTACCTACAGAGACAAAAGTCTAATAGAAAATTCAGGTGAAGAAAAAATTGAATGTGTTTCTCAGCTTTAAAACTAGAGTTTGCCAAGAAAACACCAGTTCATTGGTAACCAGTATAGATATCTAGCACAGTGTGACACCATGTTAACTACCTTTATGGTGGGAGTCTTTTAATCTTTATTATTTGTTTTCCTAATTTATTGTTTTATTAATCATTTTTGATAGGTTATCTTGATTTACATCATATTTCAAAAATCTTTATGTGAATTTATAATATTTTTTAGAATTTTTTCCTGAAATGTAGAGTCTTGGCTGAATGAATTCAGGAATAAAACCATGTAATAGATGTAAACTTAATAAATATAAATTACTTAAAATAGTTATTCTAGTCCACTTTATAAGTTTACATGTGTTTGATACAGATATTTGGACCTGTTCAACAAATCATGAAGTTTAAAACTATAGATGAAGTTATCAAGAGAGCAAATAACACTACATATGGCTTAGCAGCAGCAGTGTTTACCAAAGACATTGATAAAGCACTGACGTTTGCAGCTGCTCTTCAGGCTGGAACAGTATGGTAAGTCATGTTTTTTTAAATTCTTTCTTTAGATCAAGATGTCAGTGGCACTAATTGTAGGACATTTTCACAGTTTTTTGGGTAGTATATTTTTATATTTATTCCTTGTCATCTTTGTAGAGGTGGATCATTGTCATCCTAGAATCATAGAATCATAGAATCGTCACAGAATCGGCTGGGTTGGAAAGGAACTCTTGAGATCATCAAGTCCAACCCTTGATCCAACACTATTGTGGTTACTAGACCACCCAGTCTCATCTTAAAAACCTCCAGGGATGGAGAATCCACCACTTCCCTGGGCAACCCATTCCAATGGCTGATTCTCTCTGTAAAGAACTTCTTCATACTATCCTAATGCTTTTCCTTAATGCTTCTTAGCCTATCTACCTCTTCCTTGAGCTCTGCCTCGCATCATACACAGACACCACTCCCACTGTCCTCTGATACTAACGCCAGGCTGAAACACTCTTGAAAGTCTTCACACAACTGGCCTGTAAACTTAGTCTAAAAAGGGAAATCAACTTGCTAAAAAGGAAAGGAAACAAACAAACAAAAAAATACATCTAGAGTGCCCTCTTCCTTTATGTTCAGGATCTGGGGATAGCCCAACAGAGAGCTTGGAAAGGAAGGGAGCAAAGGTGGTAAAGGGCCTTGAGGGGAAACTGTGTGAGTGGCTGAGGTCACCTGATGAAGAGAAGACTGAGGGGAGACCTCATTGCTGTCTACAACTTCCTCATGAGGGGAAAAAGAGGGGCAGGCACTGATCTCTGTGGTGACCAGTGACAAGACCAGAGTGAATGGCCTGAAGTTGTGTCAGGGAAGATTTAGGTTGGATATTAGAAAAACGTTCTTCACCCAGAGTGTGGTTGGATGCTAGAACAGGCTTTCTGGGAAGGAGTCACAACATGAAGCCTGACAAAGTTCAAGAAGTGTTTGGACAATGCTCTCAGGCACATGGTGTGACTCTTGGGGATGGTTCTGTGCAGGGCCAGGAGTTGGACTCAATGATCCTTGTGGGTCCATTCCAACTCAGCATATTCTGTGATTCTGTGATTCTGTGAATACATAATTTATGGGGATCAGCATTGTGTAAAGAAATTAGTTATCTGAAGTTCTGTGGCCATTAGCGTGAACAGAACATCCATCTGTAATGGAAAAAATTGATAAAATGTGATTGAACAAAGGAAGGAAATACAAGCTGAGGGAGAACTGCTACAAGAACTATTTCCAGCAATGGAAAAGAAGAGGCAACACAGAGCTGGAAATTAAAAGGATAAGAGATACAAGAGTGAAGCTTGGAGGCATAGCAGACTGAGTCTAGAGACTATCACTGACAAAGACCTACTTTTTCCTACAATTATTTCAGTGCATCAGAAGGAGAACAGCCAATTTTACTTGAATGCAAAACCTGTGTCCAATTTACATTTTATCTGAAAGCATTTGCTACCAGCAAAAATTCCTGCCCAGGTCCCGTGACCTAAAAACATACCCTTTCTAAAAATAAGTTAACAGTTTTGACTTAGGAGTCATTATTTTTATACGGAAGAAAGTTTCGAATAGAAGTAGAATCTTTGGGTTTTACTCTTACATGATTGGTGGTCTAGGAATCCCTAACTATGAACAAAATCTCTTTTGCTGAAACCATAAGACTGGAAGGAGAAGAGATTATAAAATTTTAAAATAGAGAATATTTTATTTGGCAAGGTTGTAAGACAAAAAGAGCTTCTCAGCCAGGAAGTAGGATGCACATTCTGCCAAAATTCTACATACTTACAAAGTCCCCTGTGAAATTCCTTTCTTCCTCACTGTATCTTTGTTCTCAACTACTATACAGAATATGGTTTAACTGAGTAGAACCAAATAAAACTTCCTAAACATATCCTGAAGCTATCCTGAGTTTATCAATAAGAGGTGGACCTGCAGAAGACTTAGCTGTAGCTAGTCTTTTGTTTGAGAGCTGACGTATGAGTTAGGAGTTTTATTGAGACTATAAGAGAAAGGTATGATGGTCAGTCTGCTTGAAAACCCTTCATGAGTATTATTACCCTGATTATAACTGTAGTTGGTTTTAATGCTTCATTTCTCTGAACCTCAAACTACACTTATTTTTGCAAATACATTACTTAGTTCTAGTTTGTGATTATCACCATAGGTTTCTTACAGTTGACAGAAAAACACTGATTTTTCAGAGACGAAAAAAGTTTCTTCACACTATCAAAAGTAATTTTTATGTTCTTTCAGGGTCAATTGTTATAGTGCAGTGTCTGCTCAGTGTCCCTTTGGAGGTTTTAAGATGTCAGGAAACGGACGAGAAATGTAAGTAAATACTTTTAAAAATGTAGATTCGCAGGAACTGCAAAATGAAATTCCAAACCCCAACTTTAAATATGCATAACTAGGATGTCCAATTTCAGATTGTGTCACATTAGGCTAGTATTTAGAGGCTTCATGTTGTCAGAGGCACTGTCAACCAAACAATTCCTCTACAAATAAGAAAATTGCTAAGATACATTCTTTCATTCTTTTACAGTTTTTGCATGTATAGAGAAACTGTCATTTTCATGAAGATATGTATGTGTGTAGTTTGTGATAACCCCTTCAAATGCTAACTTTTGGAAAAGAAGAGACTTTCCAAAATCCTAGATTTAAACAAGAGTTTTCAATTAAAGTCTTGAGACAACAATGTTTTTACAGTACATGCCAGCTTGGTCAAAAGTTTGATGAAAATAGCCCTCTGTAGTCTTGGACCTTTGTTTTTTTCCCAAACCAGAAGTGGAGTATTATATAAAAATTATAAACTAATCAAATTTTTTCAAACTTCTAAGTTTTAGTCCAGTTTCCACTTGAATCATGTCCTATCTTACCTTTATTTGTCATTTGATAAAAATGTCACATATATAAGAATAACAAATTATTTTTAAAGCAGTGACTAAAAATCAATACTTGTAAGCTTTCCTTTTTATTAAGACAAATGCATAAAAATTTTAATGAATCATAGAAGCAATTATAAAATATATGTGTAGATGAGGTGCTTCAGAGCTTCTTTTTATATATTTTTTTTAAGAGATAAAGACTAGTATTTTCATACTTGCTCATCACTGGACACAATGTGCTCCTTATGGCAAAAATCCTGCTAGCTTCAAAGGAAATGGAGTCAAGTCAGTGCTGAGAGCTTTAGAAAACTGAAAAATGGAAAACCCCAATAATTTAGACCATTATTATCAAATATTATATCAAATACAAATTATTATGCAAATGTTTTGCATTTGGTGGGTGCCAAAAAATTGGACATAATCAATTCTGATTTACAGTCTTTAGCAGAAATATTTTTTTGATTTATTTGCTGGAAATAACAGAAAACTACTAAGAGACTATAAAAAATATTTTCTATAACAGTGCATTTGAAAGGAGTTAAGCTTTTGTGCTAATGAAGTTTTTTGGCACAAAGTCACAATTATCAGACCAATAAAAATATTCCTGCCAAAGGACAAGGAGAGAATCATCACCAGATAGATGTCTGTTTGGAAAAAAATTGTAAATATACAGCAATCAATTTTAGGAGAGGCAGAAATATGTGTGAAACAACTGCACTGAAATAATTAGGAAGTCATAGTGTCAAACCACTGACTTCCTCAAACCACAGAATTAAATTCCATGTATAATTCTTGGAATGATAATACCAACCTGAATTAAACTACTGAATGTCACATACTAACAGAATGCCTCTTCAAAAACGAAGGGAATCAGTAAACATATTCCCCTATTACAAGGGTCTTGACCAGAGATTTCTGTTTTACTTATGTGTCTATCTTGTAACATGGCAGTGAGAACGGCAGAACTTTATACTGTAGCAAATCCATGTTCTGTAAAGCAATCGGTTATGTCTAAATAGTTTGTCTGAGTCAGATGTCAAATATCTAGGCACGCAAACAAGCTTCAACTCATCATTGAAAACGTAAAGGTGAATCATGCTAATAACATGTCAAATATTAAAGTCTTTTTAATTGTCTGGGAGTTTTCATTATGGATTAATTATGTCCCCCATTTACTTGAGATGAAGTGTCTATTCTTTAAAGCTGGAGAAAATTCTTGGCATCAGAAGAAAACCTTTATGACCTTTGCAAATAACTTGTTGAGTCTGCTTATGAAGATCTAACATGTTCCTGATTTGCTGGACAGAAATGCAATTTAGAAATACTCTAAATTAAATGCCATTCTTTTGCACAGATATAAAATTGCTGCCTCTCCCACTTTTCTCAGGAAACTGTGCTGCAGCTTTTCAAAAGGTTTTCAGCAACAGTCTAGCAGCACAGCTGTCTTCCAAATATGTCCAGTGTACTAGTTATATAAATGGCCAATTGCACAGCACCACTGAAAATCCCATCCAGAACAAAATTCATATGAAAAGCATTAGCATAAATATTGCTCTTGGTTCTCTTTTATCTAGGGGAGAATATGGACTCCATGAATACACAGAAGTTAAGACTGTCACAATCAAAATCCCACAAAAGAACTCGTAATGCTTCTTGAGGTGCAGAATCTAACAGCTTCAAATGAATCTGAAAAGACTATTCTTAAATGTTTTATTGTCCAAATGATTCATTAACCTTTTTGCTTTCTGATTGTATAAGAGGTACTTGCTTGCATTAACAATATCAGGAATAATGTAGAAAAAAATAATTTGATTAATTGTGATAAGGAAACTTTAATGTCTGGTATATAGCTAATTAATTTTAAAAATTCGTGTTCAGAAAGATCTGCTTCTATTTTCAGTTGAGGTTCTCTGTAGTGCTATGAAAATATTCCTTTTTTGATATGTTCTACAGGTACAGTTCGAATTTTTGTGGTCTCCTAAATGTTAGATGGCAAGCTCTCTTTGCATTTTCTGTTCTTCGTGGCCTTAACAAAAGCACTTATGAGTAGTTAGCAGATAGATACTTTTCTGTATCTTTCTCCAGATATATTTCTTAGACTATTAAATTTGTTCATCATGCTACACAAATGTAACCTGTATAATGTTAAAAAAGTATTAAAATTCACCTACAAAACCTACTACTTCTCCTTTCATTAGCTTTTTCTACTACACCAGTTTACCATTTGGCACTACGTAGCACAGAGGCACCACTGGTATGTTCAGCTCATCAGAATTATATCAGCTATATGGAGACTAAAGTCCCTAATATTTTGTCAGTATTATAATTGGAAGAATATTAACACAGAGAACACTAACCCAGAAGGCACAGAATTGGCCTGTGTCTGGTATGATCCAACCACTAACAACCATTCATCTCTTAAAAGCATACTAGGGCTAGTCTGAAGCCATCCCCTCTGAATGTGTGCTGTGTGAGTGGTTGGTTCTCTCGTCTTCACAGCATCCTTTGGCAGCACAGGACTGCAAATCCTGTCCTACTTATGCTGCCTGCAACTGCAAGCCCAAGTAAGGAATGACTGAAATATAATGCAAGGAAAGGGAAAACCCAGCATAATAGAGGGGTATAGGAGAAGGACCAACTCAACCTTTGCATGCATATATACATTTTGTTTAGGATGTCTAAACTATTTTAATACTGTTTTCAGCAACATTGTAAATATATGGTTCAGTTCCTCTTTGACAGTCTTGACAGGTAAAAGAAAGCTTGCAATGGTCTTGTTTTGTCAATTTTAATGTTTCAGTATGAACATCTGGTAGGCACTTTTAAAGTTTCCATTTTTTCAAATGCCTTGAGCTTTGGATCAATCTGATGACACACTGAAGTTGTTTACAAGAGATGCCAGTGTAGAGAGATACACCCTTTGGCATCCCTTACAAGAGTACATTAATTCGCAGTGCATGACAGTGACCAAGCCAGAAAAAAAATCAAAGTATGGTCCCACTAGTTCCTCAACTTCCAGTTTACTGGCTCAGAGTCAGGACGGGATTTCTCTCCACAGTGCACACACTATTAGTAATAACACAATCTCTCTGCAAGTATAAGAATTGTCCTTTCAAAATTAAGTGTCTTTGTAACTATGTTCATAATATTGTCTCCATCTGATGGTAAAATATCTGCTGTATGTCTTTCTTTGAATAACATCTGCACATGGGTATGGTGACTTGTGATCTGGACAATAATAAATGAAGACTTAAATTCTGCAAGTATTACACAGGTAATTAAGGGTTTGAATGGCCTTTCTTTGGGCTTGAATCACAATCATATTACTCCAGCTACATGCCAAAGCAGCACCATAGAAATTTACTGGGATGAAACACAAGAGTATTAGTTGATCTTTTTATGAATATTGCTTAAAGTGTTAGCAAAGTTGTCGGTGTTTCACAGAGAAAGAATTTTAGCAAGAGAAATGAACTTGTTTCATGGCCTTTCAAAGCCCCTGAAAATGGACTACTAATAGCTGCAGCAGTTACTACTATATTTGGATTGAAACGATTATATTTTTTCATGTAGTTCTTGAAGGCAGTGGTTGTCTAGGTAAATAATATAGAGGAAAATCCCCACAGATTTAAGTGGGACTATTTTTTTTCTAGTGAAAATATCTTCAACACTATTGAAGGCACACCTCTAATTTTCATGAAAGTAGGACAAAGGAGAAGATATTGCAGTCTTATTGGAAAATTGTCTCTTTCAAGGAATTTTAAACCATACAGAAAAGCAATTCCTTGAAACATGGAGTCCTTAAAGTTATTGTCTTGCCATGAGTGAGGTGATCCCTGCCCCCTCCCCTGCCCCTGACACAATATTTTTTTCAAAAAAGAGGGGAAGCTTTTGAATAGCAACAGAGGGATAGAGAGACCCTCAGGCTATTTCAGTCAAAACAGCGAAGTTGTAAGGAATTCTCATTCTGTCTCAAGAAAGAAAATTACTGATAATCCTTGACTACTAGATATCCAGGTCTTAAGACAGACAAGAGAATATATGGAGGAAATATACAGAGCAAGAAAGGCATCTGGCTTGGATAAAGAGTGAAAATTCCTGATGAAGTAGGTTTTAGGGAGGAATTTGAAAAGATGTGAGAACTTGGCAGCCAAAAGGATTTTGGGAAAGCAGGGTAGGCTATTCCATCTGGGCCACAAAAGATAAGTGGAAGAAAAATAGGGAGAAAGGAAGGGAGCAGTAACAGAAGTACAAGGAGTCTGATGAGGAATGAAACCAAAGCTAAGGATCACCTTCAGATTCTGACAGATCTCACTGTAAAATTTCATTATGATTTTGTAAGATTTAACATGAAGGACTTTAATAGATGAATTGTGCTTCTCCAGCCCCTTTATCATATGTCTGCTATCAGATTGGTTTTGAACTGCCTGATCCTTCTGCTCTCCGTCTTTTCAGTCAAGTCATGCTCCAGTTCTCTTGGCGTTAGTATTGTCTTCCAAGTGAGATTTCAATAACTCTTTATTAGGAAAAGTCCACTTTAAACTAAAGTAGCAAAAAAAGACTCTTTGAAAATTTGGAAATAATAGTTTCCTGTGAACCTAGTAGAAAGTCCTAAGGAATCAATTATAACCCTTATTATGCTGACGGAAAAACAGGGCCTTGATGAATATAGTGCTCTGGAAACAAAAATAAAAGATCGGGAAGCACAACATAAACTGACTCAGCCAATAAAATGTTGCGTGAAAAATTGGACAGACATAATGAACTTATAAACAGAACTGAGTATTGGGTGATTTAACTGCTGAAAAACCACTGTGTGAAGCAATCCTCAAAGAGCAGCAACACAGAGGATACATACACAGTATAATAAATTGTCCATGCAAGAGGAAGACCATAGCTGCTTTTACACATTACTAGGAGGCAATGTAGTGAGATTTGGCAGAAGTATTAACCAAAATACCATAAAGTTGTCCTCAATGTAAGCAGAATAGAGTATCAACTCTCCCAAAAAAAATTGTTACTGAGGATCTTCTAGAAGGAAACAAGTTAGAATAGACAGCGCAATGACAGAGTTTGTTGTATTGTTTTAGTTTATATTCTCACACTGTTTATAGTTATAGCTTATAGCTATAACTATATAGCTTTAGTTATTATGACTAAATATTAACTTGACAAACTATCAATATGACCAGTCCAAGATATCTCTGGACATAAAGAGCAATATGACAAACCCTGACAAGCATTTCAAGTTGTTAAACAAAGGACTGTACTGGGCCACCATCCTTTCACTGTCAGCACAGAAAAATCCCTTACTTTTTCATGTACCTTATGAGTACCTCTTCATATACTATTAAGCAGCTTTGGTAATACAGCATGATCCATATAGTACAAATCCTGCTGCTGCAAGCGAAACAATGATCTTTGATCACCAAACCTTGACAAATGGTGCAAACTGTTGAGGCCTACCTCTGGGCTCCTAGCATGTTGGTAACTCCAGTAATATGGATTCTACATTCATTCTGAACTCCCTATTACATGTAGTGACTATGCTTAAGACCGAGGAGTACACTGTAGTGACAGCAAGAATGAGACTTGCAAAATTAGAGCAGCATTGGAGGTGTATTGCCCTTGGAAGAAAAAAAGGTCTGACAGGCAAATAAGTGAACCAAGCAACACTGTCCACAATTACGCATATTCAAGAACTTTGTAGGAGTGTGATGAACAAAAAGTGTCATGTGAATATTGTATTTGGAGTTTAAATATGTCCCATGCATAGACACACGAACACCTACTTTAGAACTCTGACTATAGACACACATCATATATTGCTAAGCACTGTGTCTGTTAGAGAGCTGACTCTTACATGAAGAATCTTTGGCCCTTATTATCCACTGTGCTGATAGCAATCTTTAAAAATCATAAGCCTCTGTGAGGGAGCAATCACAGCTGAAATAGCAGTAAGGAGGTGGAAGAGAGGAGCATTCCCAATTCATACGCACCAGTTCCATGTCAGAAAAAAACATAGCTTTGTTAGTCTCCCCTTACGACATCTAATGTAAAATAGGAAAAGCATTAAGGTTTCTACTGCTTCAGCCTTCTTTTCTTGATGTCCATACTCTCCACGCTCCATTGCTATCTCTCTATTAACATTTAAGGAGATGTATGAAGTTAGTTGTCCATGCTGAATGCCATAATAATAATACTTTCAATATAACTGAGAAATACAATTGCGGAGCTATTTACATGTAAATTAGCCATGGTATTACAGAAACAGTCCCCTCTATACAGCTAAAGACACCTTGCAGTCTAAATAAACATTTTGTTTCATACCTTGTGTTTTGCTGATTTGATGACAGAAAGGTTGTTTCATCATGTTTCTCTCTCGACCTCAGCAAACAAACTGGAGCTGACAACTGAGTTCAATGATCTCAGAGGTCTTTTCCAACATTAGTGATTTGATAACACCTTTAAAAAAAAAAAAACACAACACCAAAATAGTGCCATTGACTCTAAGGAGTGGTCCTTCTCCATAAGAAAGTACCCTAGGAGCCTAAACCTTACACTCAGCAAAGCAAGATGTGTGTTTTAGTCACAATAGGTTTCCTCAGCCTGCACTGTGTCACTGTACTCCTCTTCAGGGAGGTCCACATTATCTTTAATAAAATTATCTTTAACAAAAAGATAAATGTCGCCATTACACAATTCACTGATAGAAGATAGAATCTCAGGAATCACCTGCACTGTTTCCTTTTCTGTAGGTGGTGTACAAGCCACCACAAAGAGAGCCCTTGTAAAACCTCCAAAATTTTATCTTTAATTTTTCCCCTGCCTCTGTGAATACAAAAGATTTGTAGCTAACCTCCACTGGCTTATTCACTGCTAGAATTTGACCTACTTAAATATGTGGTTTTATGGATAGTGGAAGACACTTTTTGAACTTTATTTATCAAAATGAGTAATTTTTTTATGAGGTGTGTTTTTTACATTTTTACTGCTGACTTATTTCATTCTAATTTTTTTTAGTAAATACTTTGCTGACAGAAAAACCTACCTTTAAGTACTAATCCTGTGCAACTGACACACAAATATGAGCTCCTACATAAGTCATTCTGTTATGGAGTAAATTTAACAGAACATAACAGGGCAAAATTTTAATTCATAAAGGAAGATCATGAAAATTAAACACTTTGGCAGACTAGACATATAGGTAGAAAGAGTCCTGTGGCTTCTTCTCACCTGAGTCAAGATTACAGTGGTTTCATTGCCTCCTTCTGTGCCTACCTCCCTAGCACACAAGCAGCTGCCTGTAAGAAGAGTGGGTGAGACAGTTTGATGCAGGGTTTTGTGTAGTATTATGGCACTATTTCTGCTGGAAAATGTGAAAAGTAGAGATGCACAGTTCATTAGAAGTACCTTCATGTCATATGAAGAGCTGTATGGGAGAGGTTAGTTCTGTATTAAAATGTCTGATTTCTAACAGTCTGAAACTTTTCATAACCACCAACTAGCAGAGTCTGATGTAATTTTTCACTGTTAAATCTTACATTCAGAATTGTCCAGGCTTTGTCAGCGACAGAGACCAGCCTGACTCTATAGTCTGTACAAAAATTTCAGTCTCATCTACTAAGAAATTTTTTAAACAGAATATTTTTAGGAGTGTCAGCTGTCACTAGCATTAATTTTGACAGCTCCAGATATGCATGTGGTTCAGGTAAACATCTCCTATGAGCACTGTTATGCTCTGAATAGAAGAATCAGTATTCATTGCAGTCTGGTGCTTTACTGCCTCAGGGCTGCTTGTGTGATGCTGCTTCAACTTCCAAAACCATGATTTTATTTCAAAGATGCACTCTACTCTTTAATACTTAAACAAACCAAATGCACAACTTTAAAACTAATCTTTCTCTTGAATGGTGCATGAAATAAATTATTTTGAAGATGAGACTTCTAACAATGGCATTCTACCAGGGAAATGTAAAACAAACGCAGGGACAGAATAAAGACCACATCAGTTTAGGGAATCCAGAAACAAGTTAAATATTTAAAACTAAAATTCTTTCTGTGTAAATAAGACATTAAATGACTAAACAAAAATATCTGCTTGCTTTTTTTGTCACTGTGCTCTCTGTGAGAAAGCTTGTTGCTATTAAGTACTGATGCGCAAATCTGTAAATGTGTGTGGCAGTGAACTACAATCACCTAGTAAAATCCATAATTCCAAGGTCAAATTTGTTCATAATAATCAGATGAAGGCAGAGGGACCCCAGTGGACAAAGTGGACAAAATTTGGTCTTTCCAAAACTTTATGGGCTTAAAAAGCAAAGCTCAAAAAAACAATCAGGAGCAAAGACATAAATACTTGCTGAGAAGGGAGAATATATCTCTATGCCAACAGAAAAACTGTGCTGTCAATAGGTTGATGCAGAATAACAAACTGAAACTTTTGCAGACATAGAAAGAAAATGTCTTATATTATCCAACAGATAATAAATTAAAGCAATTATGATGTTTTAGCATTTGTAAGAATGCACTTCTGGTTAAAACATTTGAAAGTGACAACAAACAAAACATTCTACCCCAAGGCATTTTTCATATACCATCATATAAAAAGTCCAGCTCCTAAGCTTTATGGCTCTACCTTATATATTTTCCTAAGGAATACAATTCCAGGAAGAGTAGAGATGAGCACATACTTATGAAATGCAAGTACTTAAGGCTGAAATGCCTACAGATATCAGTAATATTTCCAATGATACTCTGTGGTTAGCCATGGAGAAGATGGCATTTGAGAACGTATGCAGAAAGGTAGAGGAAATATTTTATTTATGTTTTATCTTATTATATATTCTCCTTTCTTGCCAACGCTTATAAAATAGCTGCATAAAAGAGCAGAACAATCCACAGATAACCTGCTAATGGATAGATGTCGTTCAGCTCAATCTTTGATGTAGTCATTAATGAGGATTTCAAGAAGTTCTTGAACAATGGCTTATCTGTGAAATCAGATTGTATTGCTATGACATTTGTGACAGATGGGTTTTGTTTTCTCTCCACAGTAAATACATTTTTCTCTTTCCATAGTGCAACACAAACACTTCCTCGACAGTAACATAAACAAAAAAAATCTATATATGAAGAAAAATAATCTGTCAAAAGAATACCTGCAGAAGGATTTATATGAAGGAAATGTTCCTAGCCTGGAGGAGGTGATTGCACAACAGGACTTTAACTCGCCTCATCTGTCAGTGCAATAAGAAACATGATGCAATGAACAAACAATGATACAGTTACTGCAGAACCAGGAAGGATCCCGTTTTAACCTGGGACTGAAATATTCTTTATAATTGGCCCAGGAGAAAATCATATGTTTCACATCACAATCCCATATAAATTATGTGTAGAGCTAAAGTACAATTGAGTTAAAAGTCTGTGGATTTTTTTGCCTTTTTTTTTTTTTTTTGCTCTTCATTGAAATCTCTTCTAGGAGACTGACAAAATAGCATAAACATTACCCTGCTCAGGGCTGCAATCTAATTGGAAGGCATCCTTGCTGCCTGTGAACATCTCCAGGTTCTCTGAGCTCTCAATATTCAAGTGGGCATATTAAGTACATTGAAATGAAATTTGAAAAAGCTTGCATCTTAAACACAAAGCAAATAATTGCAAAACAATCATGAGTAATAGACAACCAGTTTCCTGCATTTACAGGGAATATCCCCTAAAATCACTGGGGTCTGGAGTCTATCTCTGGCACAGGGACTCTTTCCTGTTAGTAAAACAGTATGAAAGGAGAAAGTGACATCTCCAAAGCAGGCTGCTGTATCGACATTTCCTGGAGAGACAAAAGATACCAGGAAAAGTTTGGTGTCAGAGATTTGTCACTGGAGTCCTGCACAACAAAATCCATATGCCACCAGTACAGAAAAAGGCGACTGCCAGTTTGACTGTTCACACAGTGTTAGCCATGCTCCGCTATGCTTGCATCTGACTGGATTTAAACCTGAAACTGAGTTTATTACTCTCAGTATAATTTAGGCATATATGGGGTGACCCAGCTTTTGGCACTTGAAACAATCAAGTTTTAAGCAGGTCCAGCATGCCCAAGCAGACATATATGTACCAGGGTAACTTTGCTGGTGGAAAGATATTTTCACAGAAACTTCAGATAATTTCAGACAAAGCAAGGGGAACAGTTTTACTCTGATATTCTAAACGTATTCCACCATGAAAGCCTATCTTTGCTTATGGATTCAGGTACTGCCTCTTATTTTGTATCTCTCAGCTACATGGAGCTGACACAGTATCCACCAATTCCTTGACCATCCAACAGAGAGGACTCAACTGAATCACTTTGGATGGCCATGTATTTGTTTGGAGACTAACCTAAGCAAAAGAAGCCAAACTAAAAGAGGAGATCCAAGCAGCCTTGATTCACTGTAATCAGAGCTCACCAAGTATGCATCACTTGGCATGTAAAATGAGCAGTTCTGCTATATATCTCTGGCACATCATAAAACAGTATAGAAAAATAATCCTACATAAGTAGTAAAATATAGCTAGCAGTGATGCAGTGAAGAAAATTATCATGACAATGAGGTGGGTTGAGAAGTGGCAGAATGGCAAATCCAAAAGTATTGTAATCAGTGGCATAAGGACTAGTTGGAGGTCTGTCACTATTGCTCTCCCTCAAAGTTCAATACTGAGCCCAGTATCAACAACTTGGATGAAGAGTAAGATGCCTCCTCGGCAAGTTCCCTGATGACATAAAGCAGCCCTTCAGAAGGATCTAAACAGGCAGGAGAGATGGGCAGAGAGGAACCTTCTGAAATTCAGCAATTTGCAGAGTCCTGCACCTGGGATGAATAACCCCAGGCACCAGCATAGGCTGGGGGCTGACCTGCTGGAAAGACCTGGGGGTCCTAGGGGACAGTAAACTGTACATTAGCCAGCAGTGTGTCCTTGTGGCCAAGAAGGCCAGTGGTATCCTTGGGTGTACTAGGAAGAGCATTGCCAGCAGGCTAAAGGAGGCAATCCCGACCCTTTACTCAGCCCAGGTGAGGCTGCCTCTGGAGTGCTCTGTCCAGTTCTGGTTTCCCTGGTACAAGGCAGACGTGGAGTTCCTGAAGTTCATCCAGCAAAGGGCAGCAAAGATGATTAAGGAACTGGAACACCTCTCTTATAAGGAAAGGCTGAGGGAGTTGGGCCTGTTCAGCCTTGAGAAGAGATGACTGAGAGGGGACCTCGTCAAGGTATTACGAGTATATGAAGGGAGGATGTCAAGAGGATGGAGCCACGCTCTTCTCGATGATGCCAAGGATTAGACAAGAGGCAGAGAGTGGAAACTGATGCACATGAAGTTCCACACGAGTATGAGGAACAACTTTTTTACTGTGCAGATGACCATGCACTGGAACAGGCTGCCCAGAGAGATTGTGTAGTCTCCTTTACTGGAGATATTCAAGAACCATCTGGACACAATCCTGTGCCATGTGATCTAGGGGACCCTTCCTGAGTAGTGAGGTTGGACCAGATGACTCACTGTAGTGCCTTCCAGCCTTACCCATTTTGTGATTCTGTGATTCCATGATGATGCTGGGGTTTGTATTCATACTTTCCTGGAGTTAATTTTCCTTGTTTCTTGCTGTAAAATTCCCATACTATTTTAGTATGCTTGTGACTTACGAAAGAGAAAAAGAACTTACTCTGCATTGCTTAGTGGTAGCTGAATTTTGTTTTTTACTGGTGTACTGCTAGAAGGTGTCCATAGGAAGTATTGTTTTCAGATGTACACTTATCTGTTGTAGTTAGTTGAAATACAAAGTGGCAATTGGATACAACACTGCTGTGCATGGAACCTGACTGTTCTGTCTTACACTGAGATGAAAATATGTTCCTTTCTGTGCTTTCATTCTTGCTTTTTGTTAGGGAATGGAAAGGTAAAGTCTGAAGTACTCTTGAACTAGTTTGTCAATGATGTGAAAAAGATACCTGTATCCCTTCGAAACAGATGTCTCAGTTTTTGAGGCTGTGTTGCATTTACCTATGTGGGCAGCTTGTGTGAGGCAGGACAATACTTCTGCCCTATTCTGTCACAGCTTATAGAGGCCGTGGACTTCTCTTTAATCATATCTCTGCATGTGATCCCTATTGTGGTGTTTAGGCCAATACAGATTCATCATAATATGGACTCTTTGGAGAGATGTTTCTACCTCTATAGAAGGAACTACAGTTTATAGTTTGTTTGAACATCTTTGTTTTGCAAAGATTTTTCCCAAGTTATTCTGGATAAAACCTTTCTATCTCTATGTTACTACACCACTATGCAATTATCCAGGAAAATGAAAACCAATACTTATTTATTTTAAACTATACATGTAAGACAGAGGGCATTTTTTTTCCTGACCAAATATAAGCTTGTGAAATAAAAACTCACTTTCATGAGTTCGCAGTTTGCCTTTTCTGTATACTTATAAATAATGTTTAAAACTGGCTTTTTAACAAGCATTTAGTACTGACTGAGAAGCACTTAATTTTGGTCTGACAAGTATTTATGGTTCAGACTTTATGATTCATCAATGCTGCTTTGAAAAATAGAAACAAAAAGACTTATTCCCAAGCAGTTATACTACCATTTATTATGTCTGAAAAACAACACTAATATTGGAAAGGGTTTTTTCCCCTGAACTTTTCCATGCACTATTTCAGATGGGCTAATAAATTCCGTGTTTCTTTTAGACAGCCACAGAGAAGCAAAACCTGTGTCACTGGCATCAATCAAAATACCATATGAGCAAACTTCTGGCATTTCCATGAACTCCCAGTTGATCTGAAACTCTACTAGCAGCCTTGGGTCTGTCAACTTTTATGGGATCAAATGGAAAGGATTTATCCTTTCCTGAGGCAGTTGCTCACATGGATGATGGGAAGCATCTTATGTTGTTCTGACATCTGCTGGAGATAAGACCAAGACACATGTAATTCTCAATTTTTTTCCTTTTCAGAAAAGTGGAAGGAAAAGGAAAAAAGCACTTTTAACTTCACTGTAAGCTTTAAAACCATTTCTTATTATGCATACAGGTAATAGATTCATGCATATTTGGCGACCCATATCAGTACGAAACTAATGGTTAGGTACTTACACCCCTATATGTCCACTTTACTAGTAGCACACAAAGATCCTAGTCAGTTTTGGAATAGGTCTGTAGTGGGAGCCTCACTAACAGAAAAAAAGTCTAAGGTACCTCAAAATGTATATAGCTCAGGATTTGATGCACTCAGTAAATTTGACATAGTAAAATAGCCGAAAAAAAGTGACTAGGCAGATAAAGGTAATATTATTTTATTTTTTTAAATGAGTTAAATTTAACATTAAATTCAGCAGTTAACAAAGTGAACACACCAGGAATCCATTTTTTTTACTAAATTTATATGTGAATGTTGGATTTTGATCTCTTTATCTATAGTTTGCAGTAATAAAGTGAATAGGGTAGAAACTAAACTACAAATGAGATCCAGAATTACCAAAGAGGAAAGGCAAAGAGCAAGATTTCAGGAGAGGGTTGAAGGTTGAAGGAAAGACAATCACCTCCCTCAGCCAGCTGGCAATGCTTTGCCTGATGCCCCTGAGGACATGGTTGGCCCTCCTGGCTGCCAGGGCACTGCTGACTCATACTCAGCTTGCTGTCGACCAGGTCCCTTTCCATGACACTGCTTTCCAGCATCTCATTCCTCAGTTTATACCAACAGCCAGGGCCCCCATTCCAGGTGCAGAATCTGTTGATTCTTGTTGAACTTCATATGTTGGAGATGGCCCAGCCCTCTAATTTTTGAGTTCTCTCTGCAGGACCTCCCAGCAAGAGAGTCAACAGCTCCTCCCAGTTTTGCATTGTCTGCCAGCTTGCTTAGTATCCTTTCCAGTCCTGCATCCAAGTCATTTATGAAGATGTTGAAGAGCTCAGGGCCTGAGATGGAGCCCTGTGGAACTCCACTAGTGACAGGTCACCAGTCTGATGTTACCCCAGTCACTGTTACCCTCTGTGCTCAACACGTGAGCCAATTGCTCACCCACCACATGATGTGTTTATCCAGCTGTGTGCTGG
>VXAY01001954.1:211910-352539 GCA_013399855.1 Oxyruncus cristatus | reverse complement strand
GGTAAAAATAATAATAATAATAACCAATAAAGATATCTAGCTGTCCTTCCTGCGTGCTGTGTGTTGCCCACCTGCCTGTCTGGGGGAGGGGATACCAGACTGAACGGGTCATTGAACCTGACGGTGGTGTGTGCCTGTGCCGTCCCCGCTCCCTTACCCGCTCTGTCTGTGTGTGTGTGCGTGTCGGGGCCCCGCGGGGGGTGCGCAGAGAGCAGCGCTCTTACCTGCTTGCTGTACTTGCTGCTGGCCTGGCAGCTGTACTCGGAGCAGTGGTCCGAGCCGATGGAGATGTTGTCGCCGGCGCCCACGAAGGTGTTGGCCGGGGGCAGGTCCTGTACGGCCTGGTGCTTTTTGCCGGCGGTGGGAGACTGCGGGTGCAGCTGGACGGTGGGCAGCGGCGAGCTCGACTTGTAGTGCCTGGCCAGGTCGGGGCTGCCCGGGCCGCCATTGACGGAGCGATATCGGCCCATACCGGGGCTGTCCGAGAGCTTCTCATTGACGCTGTCGTAGCGCTGCCCATTGGGCTTGGAAGCCTCAACAGTAACAATGCTGCTGTAGAGGGGCTGCTTGCCCTTCTTGCCTTTCTTGTCCTTCTTGGGCTTCTTGGCCTTGTCGTGCTGCTGTGGAGTGAAGAAATCCTCATGGTCCTTCTTGCCAGCCTCGTAGCCGTGCTTGCCCTTGGAGCGGCAGTAGCGGGCCATGACCACCACCAGGATGAGGAGGATGACAGTCATGATGCCGGCCACCACACCAATGACTATACTAAGCCGCTGCTTGCTCAGCTCGTAGCTGGGGTCACCGGCGATGTCCTGGGCCAGGGGGGTGTGAAGGCTGCGGGCCACCTGGCTCTCCACCACAGTAGCATTGGACAGGCTCTCATTGACGAAGACGTGGAGTAGGGCAGTTGTGGACTGGGGAGGCTGCCCACTGTCATTCACCTGCACAACCAGGCGGTGCAGGCCATAGTGCTTGGGGGCCAGCTTGCCCACCAGTGACACCACACCACTGGCTGGGTCGATCTCAAAGAGTTTGAAGGGGTTACCCCCAACAATGCTGTAGTTGAGGTCAGCATTGAGACCAGTGTCAGCGTCAGTGGCAACCACCGTGGCCACCACAGTGCGCATGTTGCTGGAGGGTGGCAGCACGGTGTAGGAGCTGTTGCTGGGGAAAGTGACTGTGGGTGCATTGTCATTCTCATCCATCACAAAGAGGGACACGGTGGCGGTGGCAGAGCGTGGTGGCTCACCTCCGTCCACTGCCTTCACCTTAAATGTGTAGCTAGTCTGCTGTTCACGGTCAAAAGAGACAGTGGAAAAAATGGTTCCGGTGTCATTCTCGATGGAGAAGATGCCAGCTGCCTGGTCGTGGTCACCAGGCTGGATAGAGAGGCTGAGCTCAGCATTGCGGCCCTTATCAAAGTCCATTACAGTCACCATGCCCACAGGGCTATTGGGCTGCAGGTTTTCCTTCACATAGAAGGTGAACACATCCTGCATAAAGCGTGGCTCATTGTCATTGCGGTCTGCCACCCGCACCACCACTGTGGTGGAGCCTTGTAGTGATGGCACTCCCTTGTCCCGGGCTGTCACCTGGAACTCGTAGGTGTCACGTTGCTCGCGGTCCAACACTGCCTGCACTGACACATCCCCAGAGTCGGGGTCAATGCTGAAGATGCTGCCCGGTGCCTCTGGGGATAGGGGTGAGGCCTCCAGTGAGTAGGTGATCTCGGCGTTCTTGCCACTGTCTGCGTCCGTGGCAACCACTGTGGCCACCCTCTCGCCTGGCGAGTTGTTTTCCGGGAAGGAGACCTCCAGCACGGCCTGGCTGAACACAGGAGGGTTGTCGTTAGTGTCCCCAACCCGCACCAGCAAGGAATTGTTGCTGGACAAACTGGGGCTGCCAGAGTCCACAGCCACAATCACCACATTGTAGTCACGGACAGCTTCATAATCCAGAGGGGCTGAGGTGTGGAGGAAATACTTGCGCTTGTTCTGCGGCTCCCCTTCACCCTCGCTGGCCGGCTTGAGCTGGAAGGGCACATCACCTACCACAGTGCAGGTCACCACGCCATTTTCACCTTGGTCCCGGTCAGACACCTGCACCAGGGCAATGGGGGTGTCCACCAGCACGTCCTCAGCCACACTAGCCACCCCATCCCGGAGCGGGATGCGCCCGATTTTCCGGATGTCAATGGTGGGCACGTTGTCATTCTCATCCCGGATGTTCAGCACGACTGTGGCCTTGTCTGTCTTGGGGGGCTGGCCACGGTCTCGGGCCATGACAGTGAAGCGAAGCTGGTTCACTTCCTCCCGATCGATGCGGTGCAAGACACTGAGCCAGCCCGAGTTCTCGTCCAGCCGCAGTAGACGCCTGACGGACTCTGTGGCCGCCCCGAAGACATACTCGATCTGTCCATTCACCCCTACGTCCAGGTCGGTGGCTCGCAGCTGCAGTATCGGGGTCCCGGGGCTGCTGTTCTCTGCCAGGTCCGCCTCATAGACACTCTTCTCGAAGCGGGGGCTGTTGTCGTTCACGTCGGTGATCAGCACCCTCAGGATAGCCTGCGAGGATCGTGCCGGGTCGCCGCCATCCCTCACGCGGAGGCTGAGCTCGTAGGAGTCCCGCTGCTCCCGGTCCAGCGCCCCCTTGACGATCAGCTGTGGCTGCTTCTCCCCGTCCAGGGTGTCGGCCACCTGCAGCTCGAAGACGCTGCTGCGGGCCGCCGCCTCCGCCTCCTGCCGCCGCTTGCTGCCGCCGGGGTAGGGGGCGCTCTCGGGGGCCGCCGGGGCCGAGATTCCGCCGCCGGCGCGGCGGCCGCCGTCCCCGCCGGGCTCCTGCAGCAGCTCGTAGCGCTCGATGCCGTTGCGGCCAAAGTCCCTGTCGGTGGCGGTGGGGAGCAGGTAGAGGGTCCCCACGGGCCGGTTCTCCTCCACGGTGAGAGTGAGGACGGGGGAAGGGAAGGTGGGGGTGTTGTCGTTGATGTCCAGGATGATGACCCGGCCCTCGAAGAGGTCCACCCAGCTCTGCGACGGGCCGATGACCGACACCTCGAAGTCCAGGAAGCACTCGTTCTCGTCGAAGATCATCTGGCACTGCGGCAGCTTTTCGCGGTCGATGCGCCGCTCTGTGGTGCTCAGCTCCCCAGTTATGTTATCGATCTTGAGATAGTCGGAGCCCGACTCCAGGCTGAATGTCACCTCTCCGGAGCCCGTCACGATACCCAGGTCGGAAGCCACGTTGCCGATGCGGATGTCGGCGGGTCCCTCCTCGGCCAGGCGGTACTTCAGGAGCTGTTTAGCCGCTGCCAGGCTGACCCAGAGCGGCAGGAGGAGCAAGAAGCAGCAGCAGCAATGTACAAAGCCAAGGAGGGTCCGCATCTTCATCTTCCTTGCACTGAAACCCTCCGCCCTCCTCTCACTCCCACCTGCCCCCCCAATAAACTCCCCTGACAAGCCAACAGAGCGGCTGAGCGTCCAGGTGATCAATTATAAAATCCTTTTATTCCTGGAAACTTATTGTCTCATGGCTGGTGCAGTTGGTGGTCAAAACCCTGCTGCTGGATCCTCTGCTGCCCTCCCTGCCTTCTAGTTGCGATATATTTACAGTTCACGGGACAGTGTATTTTGCTTTTTAAAGATTCATCTCGGTAGATAGGATGGGATTTTCCTTCTCCTCCCCCTTCTCCTCCTCCTCTCTGATTTTACTGTAATCACTTTGCAAGGTTTGCAATAAAAGCAGGAGCAGCACTGTACGATTCGAAGCCCCCCAGGTCGTCTTCTTCGACACTAGAGTTAACTACAATTCACACTCTCTCTTTTCTCTCTCCCTCTCTCTCCCTTTCTCCTCTCTCTCTCTCAGCCTTTTACGACCAAGGCATTAGCTTTATTCTTCCCCCTCTGTACACACAGGGGAAAAAAAATGTGATTCGCTTTATTCAAAGGGCTTGTGTCGGGAAAACTCCAAATCCTCTTAGCAATGGGCAGTTCGTAAAAAAAAAAAAAAAAAGTAAAGAAAAAAAAAAATCCCAATAATGTCGGTAGCTGCACAGCTGATAGGAGAAGAACCCCGAGTATTACAGAGCAGTCCACAGAATATCCCCTTTGGTTGGCAGAAAAGCATCCAAATCCATCTTCAGAGATCGCCTAAAATGTTCAGCTCTTTCTCCGGAGCGGATTTTTTTTAACAACTCTGCGCAAGGTCATTAGTCACAAAGCAACGATACAGAAACTGCAGAAGCCGTTTGCCCAGAATTTGCAAGGCTGGAGATAAGAACATAGACACACAACAGTCCCAAGTTTGTTTTTGCATCCGCAGTTTGTGTGTGTGCCTTACCTGCATTTGCACTGCATGTGTTATAGCAATCTGGATCTGCAGCACTGAGAGCGATTCACAAATGAGATTGCAGTCTCTCTTCTCTTCCTTCCCGTCCCAATGCAGGTAACCAGATCTGAACTTGATCCTTTCAGTTCAAAGGTTAGCAACAAAACTATGTGTCCAAAGGCGATTATTGGTCTCTCGTAAATACACCCGGAGCGGAACAAGATGTAACTGGATCCCCCACGTGAATTAACACGGATTCTGAATTACATCCATATAAGCGGAATGGCAAAGGGGAGGGGAAAAGAGCCGCGACGCGATTAGAAAAAAAAAAAGAAAAAAGAGAGTTCTATTTGCAAATAAAATTATATCAGTCAGTTGTTTCCTGTGATCTGCACCGCCACAGTGGGTGAAATCTGCAATTGTGTATTCCCTCCTGTGTCTTTCAGAGAAGTGTGGATCAGGCGCTTTCACGGCAGAGCGGCTTGTGCTTTAAAATGTTGAATGGCAATTGAGAAGCTTCCCACTCGGAAGAAAAAAAAAAAAAAAAAAAAAAAAAAAAAAAGGAAAAAAAAAGAAGAAGCGGTAAACCGGCAAGTTTGCCCAAAGTGGTGGGAGCCGCTGAAGCCTCTCTCGGTAGCTCTTCCCTGACGCTGCAGCAGCAGAGCCGCCTGCGCTACATACACACAGAAAGAGAGAGGGAGAGAGAGAAAGAGGGAGAGCAGAGAGAGAGAGCGAGAGTGAGAGAGGGAGGGAGAAAGGGAGGGAGGAGGAGGAGGGAGGACGAGTCAAGCGCTGCACTCCAGAAAGCTCAGTCTTACCCTCTGTCTCTGCTGCTAGTGCTGCAAGTGGGATAGCTGCTCATCTCAAAACACCAGTTCAGTCCTCAAAACCGAACCTCATTTCACGCCCGAGTGTTGCTTCTGTTGCCTTCTCAAACCTCTCTAGTGATTTTCTCCTACCCTTTCCCTCCCCACCTCCGCTGTAGACTGTGAATCGAGCAACGATTTTTAAAGCAAATGTTGATTCGCCTTTCTTTTCTTCTATTCTGCATTTTGCGGAATCACGCTGGTAAGGAAAGTCGTTTCGCAGATTCCCACCTTCCCCTGTCGTGTCGGTGCTTTTGTGAAATAGCTGCAGTCACTGTAACTGCATAAAACTCCAGGGAGCAAGGGGGGCTGCTTTAGATCTCACTTTCGTCCTGCTTCCCAGTGCTGTTTGAGCCTCTTGGTTTTAGTATTTGTGTTCTTCCTATTACCATGATTTGAATGTGTCTTTTCAGCGTGTTTGTGGGTTTCCTAGGAGAAAGAAAAAACCCTCCGAGAAGATGATCAGGATGGGGGCGAGAGGGTTAGTAGAATAAACACATGTAAGAAGTAACAGATTTATTTCCGAACAGAGACTTGCTGCTTCGATGATAGCTAAAATGTAGCGTCACCTACCTGGGTAAGTGGGAAATAAACTTTAATGTTAAAGCTCTCTGCTCAACTTTGCTCATTCTGCCGTCCCTAGTTCGCGTCTCCTTTTGACTTTGTGCCATTTAATCGCCTACGGCTTTTGTGTGCCCCCCTAACCTTGGTGATGCCTGGCTCCTGTACCTGTGCTCTCCGCTCGGATCCCGGAGGCAGAAAGGAGACTCCGGGAGCAGGCGAACACAGGGCAGCCAGTGGGGAGAACCGGCGTGTGCGGGGGTGTCCGTGTGCGTATGTGTGTGTGTGCGGGTTGTGTGCATGTGTGTGCATGTGTGTGCCTGTGTGTGTGTGTCCGTGCGTGCGCGCAGAGAGGGGGAAGCAAGAATCCAGCTGCTCTTTCTCCCTCTGCGAACACATGTGGGAAAACAAGTTGTTGCGGGTTCTGTGTGTGCGTGTGTATACATTCCTCTTTATGAGTGGCTGTTTTGAATAAAAATGCATGCAGACGAACGTAGTGAAATGCTTTTCTTTCATCGCGATGACATATTTGAGCGAAAAGCGGCCGTATATGTTGAGGTGGTTCAAAGCAACAGTCACAGCGTGTCTTTGTCATTTGGGGCAGTGACTGTAGGAGGAGGGAAGGTTGCCACCTCTTTCCTTGGGGAGTCCAGAGGCACAGAGGGGCAGAGCCGCGCAGCATGGAGTCGGCGATAGGGAGGGAAGGACTGCTCCCCTCTCCGGAGGGCTGCAGAGCTACTCCTCCGGCGTCTCCTCTGGCCCTGGCACCGGCCCCGGCCGCTCTCCCTGCCTCGCCAGAACACGAAAACCCTCCCCCGCCGATGCTGGAGACACTCGGCTTTCTATCTGCAGCATCAGCGAGAAAGCCCAGCTCGGCGCAGGCTCAGTGCTCACCGCCGCAGTCCCGGACGGAGGAGGGGGGCTCGGGAGCGCAGCATCTTCGCAGCGGGTTAAGTAGGATTAATACCAAATCCCTATTATATTTGCCAAGCAACTTGAATTTATCAAAATTCCCCCTCGCTGTTCTGAAGCTCCGAGAGGAGGAAATTTTGCTCACGGAGTAAGATCCCGGCATGCCAGTACGTAGAAATACCAGCATACTGCATTACACTGGCTCCCTGCACTGGCAATACAATTGCGAGCTGCAGCTCCCGCTGTTCCCTTCCCTTTGTGTTTTTAAACGCAGCCAGGAAACTTAATGTATTCGCCAGGGGAGGGGCGGGATGAGAGCGTTTTCAACCTCCCCGCCATAAACTTTAATCGGATTCAGGGCTGTTGCACGGCATGGACGCTCGCCTCTTGCTTGCGTCTCCTTTCCCGTTGTCTTCCATGTCTACTTTTACTACGATCTCTTTCAAGGGAATGAGTGATTTCTTTTCCTTGCTATGTGCACTCGCTCCCCCTTTCCTTCCTACCCTCGCTGGCCTCTCTTACACACACTATGCCTTTCACACGCGGTCTGCACCCCCAGCCCCCCTCCCTTTCTTTCTTTTTTTGCAGTGTCTTCACATGCAATCTCTCTCTGAATGTGCAATGTCTTTCCTGCTCGGGAGTGCTGCGTCCTTCACAGTGGATTGGTTCCTCTTTCGGAGCAGAGGTAACGGCCCCCCCTTTTCTATCACTCCCCCTTCCTCCCTCGCCTCCTCCCCTCCTCCCCCAGGGCAGGCGGCCGGCGTGGGAAATGGGCCCGACGTGCGCTGCATGGTGGATGGCCGCACTGCTCCCGGTCCACGTGCCCCGGCTGCCGGGGGGAGGACGGGGCTGCGCTGGCTGTGTGTCCCCCGCACCCCCCCGCAGCCCCCTCGTTCGTGCGGGGGGAGAGTGGAATCTCCCCCGCCCCCTCTCTCCTCCTCCCCGGCGCTGTAGACTCCCGCTCCGGCGGCCCGTGCGCCCACAGCTTCCCGGGGATCGGTAGGAACAAGCCCAGCTGTTACAGGAGGAGGAGGTTTGTCCCTCTCGGGCAAATCTGTTGCGCAGTGTGACTTCCCCCTCTTCTGGCTGCCCCCTCCCCGATGCACACAGACGCCCACACGCGCTCAGACGCGACACGGCATTTGTCCTCCTGATCGGGTGAGATCAAGTGGGGAGAGGGATCACAAATGTAATCGTCTGTAATAAATAAAATAGCCCGAGATGCTGGTGATATACAGAGGGGAAATAGGAGCTTGTGTCCTTAAAGGGAACATCTGATAAGGCCACCGAAGTGGCATCTTGCGTGTGGGAAGGAATCCGTCTTGCTGACAATCGCAGCCGGCTGTACGTGGGGAAATCCTAAAGCAGCCTGGGAGCTTCCCCGGCTCTTTACATCTTCCCCAAACTCCCGATACTCTGCAGCGGGGCTTTGTTGTCTTGTTGTAGTTGTTGATTGGAAAGACAGGGGTCATCGCTAAAATATGCAGATGTAATTAATGGCTGGTTTATCTGCATGTCTTGGCTGAACCCGGCTTCTGTCGTCGGCAGCCGAAATCGCGTCCACACTTGGCGCTTTCAACCCACGATAATTTAGTTTTCGCAGTTTAGGAATGTCGGTGGCTCTCACTGGAAAATTACTTCCTGGATCCCTGGTTAAAAACAGACAGACTGCTAACGTATCCATACCACTCTATACGTTAACAAATGCATATTACACACAAACGAAAAAGAAGCTCCAGAAGAAAAAAAAATCGTGTTGGCTTGAAAGTAAGATATTCGTAATAATATGTGGAAAAGGTTAAATACAGTAAACACGACACAAATTCGAATGCAGGGTAAAAACAAGGACAGAACCCCCACATGCAGCAGTTAAAGCCATTTGACGGAAAGGAGAAACTAACTCAAGAACTCCACCAAGGGACAAACAGCTGAAATGACACCGCAGCACGGAGCCCGCGGTGACCTCTCATCTCTCTAACAGGTCTTCCTGATCTGGTACAATTCTGTTGTGACCTCTTCACTCCCTTCCCTACCACAACTGCCCTCTGTCCGGCTCAGAGCTGCCTTAGTTCCTTGCAGTGAATATGCTGGGAGGCCGGCTGAGTTACAAGGAGTACTGACACTTGGCCAGTGTCTTTCCCAGCTTTGCAAACATGCTTGCTGTGTAGTAACATGTAATAGGCAACAGTGATTAAATTATTCATTGCAGCAACAGCCTTTCTGATGGATGTTAAAACATAAGAGTTTAAATAAGGAAACCACAGATTCACTTTTAAGCAGATAAAACCCACATCTGTGCTTATTTAACTGAATGCTAGCTAAGCATGAAACCAGTTACTTTGTTTAAATCCTCTCTCTTTTACTTTCAGAATTTTGAGCTAGATAATACACCATAAAAGTTACTGACAGAGCAGAATTAATCTGTGTTGGATAACAGTGGTTAAATCTCACATGATTATGATTGCTCATTCTTAAAGTCATATCTGAGGTCTGTTCAAAATGAAAGGTTCTTGGATAGGCATGATTCCATCACCATTTCTGATTTCTCACATTTATAAAGAATTATGATAATTAATATTTAGCCAAAGGGGTAGTGATTATGTTTACTAAGATTTTTGCAGTATATAAATATTTCTTACAAGTTACAATTAATAACTTCGAGGTTTTTTTCTTTTTTTTTTTCATTTTTTCTTGACATTATTCTATACAATTTGTTATGAAAGGTCTTTTACAGACTGTTTTTTTCCCCCAGATGTTGACAAAAAATCTAACTTGTCAAAATCATGCATAAATGACAGACAGAATATGCTTAAAATCAGAAGGAAAAATTAATGAAAGGTCTTAAAAAAAGCATATGAATTTTTATGAGGGGAGGCAGATTTTTGCTAGGTTTATGCTTCATATGCAACTACTGACTTTCCTGGATTTGCAGGGATATAAATGAGTGCTGTATCCAGCCCCATTATTTTATAGATTTATTTTTAAATAAAATATTGTTCAATTTCCCTAAATGCAAAGTAAACTACAGAAAAAATTAGTGACTTTGCATTACTTCCTGTAAAAATATAGAGAAATTATGAATAATTAGTATGTATTTTACATAAAGAGATACAATGAGATATTCAGGGGCGATAATTAAAGCTGAATTTAATTTGAATGAAATGTATGAGAAGCAGGTAGCACTGACAAAGAAGGAAAAATGTGCTTATTGTCACTGAAAATATTAAATGGGTACAGTTGATATGCATATGGATTCACTAGCAGAGAACACCAGTTACTTTGAGAAATAGTGTAGGATTTTTTTGTTTTATACAATGTTTTCAAGGTGGATATCAGTAGTGAGCACACTAAGGTCTTGAAGTGCTTTTTAAATTATCCCTATGAGATAAAAGGAAGTGCAATGACCTGATCAGTCACCTAGGCAAACCACTAACAAATGGCTTTTTCCAGATTATGTTAGATCACAGTTTTGCACTTCTTGATTTTTTTTAATATATATTCTGGATTCACCTCATGATTTGTCTTTGAATGCGTGGCAATCATTTCTGCGTGATTTGGTGGACTGGTGGAAAGTCAAAGAAGCTCATTCTGAAGACAGTTTAAAACAAGTTTGTGTTCCAGAGAACTGCACATACAAAGAAATGTCTTGTGTCATGAAATTTGATAGGTAGCAGTAAAATATACTAAACTGTTACAGATATATTGAAATATAGTTATTTTCAAGCTCAAGCTGCCACTTATTTCTGTCAGATATCCCTTATATACTGAACTGAGTATACAGACTTCATAAAACCATTTTGCCTCTACACAGTCTTGCAGACTTCTCAACCTAACATAATTTTTCAGGTCTGTGCTCTACATTTTTTATTTATTTATTTTAGGATGTTTTTTTTTTTCTTTTTTTTTTTTTTTTCTGTGAATTGAAGTTTTCTTCATTTTTAAATGAAAATCACCAGGTCATAAAATATTTTGTTCAATATTCCTACTTCATCCTGTGCAACTTTATTTTTAATACAATTCAGGAGAGCATAAAAGATTTGACATGTCTTCATGAATCTACTATATCAGCTGCCTGTTGAGCAGAAGAGAAAATATCCAAGCAAGATGGCAACTCTGGAGAGTTTTGAAGAAGAACCTTTGGTATCATAGTTCAAACACTGTTATGGATAATTGAATTCTGTGATGCTCTATGCCTTTGTGTAGGTTAATACCAGTATGTGTTATTGACTATACCTAAAATGAGATTTATAAATTTACACATAAATGTTTACTTATTTGGGAGCTTTAATGTTTCTGTCTGCTTTATCAAAAACAATTACTACTCTCTGGCTAAAATAAGATTCATATAAATACACAGTTATTCTAAATTAAGGAAATAATATGGTGGCAAAGAAAGTAATTTAGAGTGGGACCAAGCTGTTGGTTGCTTATTGGACAGGCTATTTGGCTTTGTTCTGCAATGATTAAAAGTGCTTTACTAGGTATTTTATAATGTTAAAACTTGCCATTTCTTTTCATTTGAAAAGTGCAACATTAGAATCCTTAGAGTTTGTATTGCTATAAGCCTTATTTAACTGTACAGTGCAGAAGCAGACAATGTTTTTCTTTAATCCATTGTTTGACTCTATCAAGGGCATGACTATTCACTGAAAAAAAGGAAGGACTATTAATCTGTTATCATCTGTTAATGGTGAGCAAAAGAAAGTGTGCAGAGATGGAGTCCTTTGCACATTTCCCTGAACTAGATTAAAACATAAACATATATATCCATGTCTGTACTGCTAAGGTCTAGTGAAGAGATTTGGCATTTAGCCAAAATGAGAATTAGAGGCTGGAGAAGACCCTAGTTATATCACCCTAAAACAGGATCCTTTAATCAATAATAGGAGTAGCCAAATATATTTTAGGCTGTAGAACACTGATCTATAGGCTGGTACTGATCAGCTGGTACTCTGATTAGCTTTAGTTCTGAAATGTTTTGCACTGCTACCTTAATTCTCCAAAATAAGATTGAAGGATTTGTAGCCACCCTTCCTGTGGGGAAGATTACCCTATCTTGGCTTTGAAATCATTTGTTCACCTGCTGCCTCACTTGCAATTTTGCCATGCACAGACAGCCATAGTTTTATGTCTGCTTTAGCTGTTTTGCAGAGTTTCTTGGTGATCATCCTTCACATAATTACGTTTTTAGCTTCTTTTATAAGAGTAATAAGTACTGTACAGAGGGGGTTTTTATGACCTACAATATATCTAGAGGAAGAGAGGTACTGATAAGTTTCCACATTTTTCATCTTCTGATAGAAGCCTGACATATCTCCCAGTTCATTCATTCTGTGAGATGATTAAAAAGTTGCTCTCCAACAAACTGAACCTTATCCAGGGCTCAGCAGGAAATAACTGCAATCTAAGCACATTAAAGAACAGACAGGGCAAACCAAAGTATACCTCTTTCCTTCTCCGTTAAGATCATGGGGAAAAGAGAAAAGGAGTCTAATATTGTGATAAAACTGCAAGCCTGCAGCAGATGGTTGATGGGTGAGGATATAGAACCTAATCCAAAGCCTACAGAAGTCAATGGAAGCACTTTGACTAAATAAGCTTTGCATTAGGCACCTAGTGAGTGAATGATGTTTAAAGTATTCGTGTAGATCTTAAGCAGATGAGTGAAGAAGAAAATGATGTGCATTTGAATGAAAATAAATTCCATTAAACCACTGGGTGTAAATGTTATTTTGCCTGACCTCAGAGATCATGTTTATGACTCAGAACAAACTGGCATTCTTCACTGCTGAGTCCTATCCTCTACTAGTGCAAGCACTCATGTTGCATAAAAAGCATGTCTTTCAAATATATATGTTTATATATATGTAAAATTCTTATGTTGTTACTAGTCTCAAAGTTCTATACATTGTAAACATCTCCAGGCTCTTTTTTCCCATACATGTGTTTACTGAGGGCATTTCTCTCATCTTAAGGTTTTTTTGCATAATAATGTAAGATTTTTCAGTTTCCTGTCATGAGTTAAGTTCTGCATTCCTGACATCATGCTGACAAACTTCCCCTTCACCTCTGCTCCATTTTTAGTCACTTTTTCAGTGAATGGTTAATATGGAGGATGGGAATTGTCTACCTCATGTGGTAGTGTTAAACATCCCTTTCTTTAACTCAGAAATACCTTTTTATTACTCCATATTAGCATTTTTCATAGCTACATCATGTTTTGGTGTCTGATAGTCCTTCTCTAGTAGATTGGCTACATCTTTCTTTTTCTTTGTAATTTCCATCTGATGAACTCATAGTTCATAGCTGAAAATCTAGTTACGTTACTCTTTTGTAGTATTAAGTTTAATCCCATTTCTGTTATAGAAGTCCTCAAGGCCATCTGATTCTTCCTGTGTGTTTTAATCATTTAATGGTTCTCAGACTTGCTTTCTCAACAAATTTCAGCAGCATGCTCCAAGGTTTTGTGATCTAGGCTTTAATTTAAATATCAAAAAGATCTATGGCAAGGCAGCCCATGAAGAACCCCTTAGCAGCTTCCATCTGACAACGCAAACACCTAACAAAGTCTGTTGTCCTCTCCTGATTAGTCAGTTCTTTATATTCTCAGTCTTAAGTAAGTCTTTTCATATCAGATAGTGTCAAAAACTGTTTTGAAATCCAGATAGGTGAGATCTTATTTTGCCTTGCTTAGAAGATAAATTATGAAAGAAAGATGTTGATAAAAGGTATTATCTACTCTTGGAAATATTTGGATAGATTTTATTAAGTTTGCTTTGTACTTCCTGTGTACTCTGTATTTCTGTACTTGTGTGAAGAATAGTTCTCCTGTACTTGGCACTGGTGAGGCTGCATGTTGAGTGTTGTGTCCAGTTCTGGGCTCCTCAGTACAAGAAAGACACTGAGGTGCTGGAGTGAGTCCAGAGAAGGGCACATAGACTCAAGCTGCACCAGGGGAGGTTCAGGTTGGACATCAGAAAGAATTTTTTCACAGATAGGATTGTTAAAAATTGGAATGGACTGCCCAGGAAGGTGATGGAGTCACCATCCCCGGAGGTGTTCAAGAAACAACTGGATGTGACATGTACTGCCATGGTCTAGTTGAGAAGGTGGCGATCAGTCAAAGGTTGGACTTTATGACCTCAGAGGTCTTTTCCAACCTAAATGATTCTATGAGTCTATGCTATTACTCATTTTTTGCTTCAAAATTAATTTTAATGCTTTACATTCTAAATCTAAAAAGCATATTGAAACATCTATTTATTTCCTCTCTTCTGCTTCCCTTTTTAAATGTAGGCAGGCCACTTGCTATTTTCCATAAATTATCATCCTGACATACTTAATAAAAATCCTTGGTGTTCACTCTTTAGATATATGTATTAATTTCTTCAGGATTCTGCAGTGAAAGTTATGTAGACTCTTGCTTTGAATATTTTCTGGTGTTTGAATTAATTTCATTTAAGATGTATTCTTAAGATGTATTCTCTGTAACTTTGCTTTCATTGATCATTTTCCTCATTTCAGTACTGCAATCCTTGCTGAAACCTGAAACACTGTGTAAGTTATTTGGGTATTTCCAGGTAAATAATTAGAATTTTACTGACTGTTTTTGCTTCTTTATAGCACATTCTGCAAAAGTGAAGCCACTGCTTTCTTAGCAATTTTTTAATAAGACCTGAAGGTTTACATTTGACACTTCATTAAAGAGTACAAGGGGATACACTATTTACATATTCTATTTTACCACTGCATGTCTCTATTACTCACTTGTCTGCATATTGCCTGCATATCGCCTGCATATCATCTACATTATTATCTGCAAATTCATTAATTTACTTACCAGAATGCTTTATTTGAAAAGAAAGGGAATGAAAGTGAAGATAAGTACATCATTGCAGAACAAAAGAAGCTGTATCTGACCAAGAGGAACTTGAAACTTTCGAAGAGTTGAATAATGCATAGGTAGAAAACAGGTAGAAGAAACTGAAAACATGCATGGGTTTTGTATTTTGCAAGAATGGAGCTATCCAGAATGTCAAAGATCAATCCAAATTATGAGAGACACTACCAGTTGCTAGATGTTACCAAGCTGAATACTTGTCTGCATATTGCACATATATACATATATAAATATATAAAGTCCTTGCTGAACAAAAAAAATCCATATACTAGAATAAATCATTCCATGAAGATTCTTCTATCATATACTTTAGAGAAGTTTAGAGAGATAGATGAGAACAAGAAGACTAGAAATAGAATAGGTGAAGATTTTTAGTTTTGTGAAAAAATACAATGAAAATTTTATAAGGGGGAAATGAGAACAGATTTCAGAAAGCTGATGGCATTCCAATTTTAATTTTTAAACTATGCATCAACACGGCTGGGTGAAGCTACTTCTTAACTAAGTTATTAGGCTTTTATTTATTAACTTTTGTTTTTCTTTTAAAAACATTTTGGTATTTTTGTACTAAACTTCTATTTTTCTTTTTCTCATGGGGAAACTCCATGACTCATAATGTAATTTAAAGAGGATATATTTAGTTTACCTCAGTTCCAAAAAGTTCGTGAACACAAAGTAATGAGAAGAAAACTTCTAGTTTCATCTTATGTGTCATCTGTGGAAGAAGTTATTGACTTAACTTGGTATTATTACTCCTCTGAAAGTTGTAAGTAAGAATGATAACTATTATGACTTCATGACACTTCAAATAATATATCCCTTTTTTTGGTTGCTTATTAGTTTACTGAACTTTTGCATATAACTTCTTTCCAAGTCTGAAGCTATATTTAAATTTTTGAAAAAAGTCGGACTGATTCAGTGATATCTAATAATGATACTCATGATGAAATTTATAGACAACCCTATCTAAATATTTTCAGCACTTTTATACATTTCACTATGAACTTGAGCTCTTAAGAGGCTGACTTTTGGGAGTTTTTGTCTTATGATTAAAATCTATCCACCCAAAATTTGTTCAAATAGTAATGCACTAAAATACTGCATTTTACATAAGTGTGGTAAAGACTTTACATTTTCAGATAATAAATTCCCCAAATATTTTATTCACATTTTGTGTAGCCCAGCATGTGGTTCACTAATAATTTTTGACAATTTCAGCTTTTTGCCCAGAAACTACAATACTCCAGCATTATGTGACCTTTCTTTTGGGACATAACAATGCGGAGCAGGAAGCTGCCAAGTTTGAACACTTAGGGATGGAAGTTTGATCTGAAGAGAGGAAAGAGGATGAAGAAGGGTTATTGACTGTTCTAGGTATCAATGAAGTAAAAAAAAAACCTGTGAAATTTACTGTAAAATTATCCCATTCATGCTCTTTCTAAATGGTGATAACATTTAGTTGTTTTTCAAACCACGATGGCTTATTCGGAAGATCAAAAGGATACAGTCCTGTTGACCAGCCATGTAAGTATCAGTAATACAGCATATGATTAAACTTTTGTTGTGTTTTCAGTTTGTTTGGGTTTTGGCTGGGAAATAATCTAGCAAAAAGAATTAATAAACTCCTCCAAACTGATATCAAGAACACTGTTTATATTGCCAAATACGAAAACTATACACAATATAACTCAGAAAAAGTCAGAATAATACTGTCATCAGACCCTTAATACAGTGATTGCGATCTAATTACATGTTCATGTATTCTTTCTCCACTGAATTTCAATTTGAAATAAAATAAAAATTCAATTGAATAAATTAAAATACATACATAATTTTTAATACATTAATACATATTTTTATTTAATTATTGTGGCAGGATTGGCCCACCCTGATAAGATCTAAAATCCAATCAGGTTATCAACTGCTGGTGTCAGAATGTTGTCTTGGTGTTAAATCATGCTAAAACCATCTTGTTCCACCAAACTTTGTATAAACTCCCTGCTTTTGAAGCAGGACTTGACAGACAGGCTAGCCTGCAGGCTTGTAAATCTGTGACTACCATCCATCTCTTCATGACTATAAAAGCCCAGTCCAACTTCCATATGGCAGATCCTTCCACATAATTCCTTGAAGTGTGGATCTTCTTCTGTGAAGCAGGGAGACTTCATGGTTATCCCCAGGGATAGAGAGAGAGAGAGAGATTTGCCCATTGTCTCGTACGGTGAGTTACATCAATCTCTACTTATTATTCCTTTTGCTAGCTTCAATACAATTGCTTTAATATAATTTCTTTGTTATAGTGCACTATATTACTTCATTATACAATATTCTAGTAGCAGATTTTTTAGTTTTTACACTGTGATAAATAATTCTGATTAAGATTTTTTATCTGTTCACCTGTTTGTTAATTTGTCATAATAAATAATTCATTTATGTAAGTATATCTGTTTTGCCATCATTAAAACCTGCAGGACAAGGTGATTTAATCATACCTCTATAATTCCTTTAAATTTAAACTGTCTGAGGCTAAGATAGGATTCAGCTGCACCTCAACCACCCTTCTCTGAGAACAGGTTTAGAAAGCAAGGTGCTTTCTGCACCTTGAGAGTCACCAGCAAGGCTTTGCTCTGTAGTAATTTTATCAAAGGTTTCCACTCACCCATGAAAATTATATAGAATAAATGTGTAAGATCAGATTTAATAAGAAACTTATTTGATTTTAATTTTTTTTCATGTTCAGTATTAGTCTCAAGGCATTACTTACTGCACACTATTAAAACAGCATCGTCGACACAGAATTATAAATGGAATTTTTTATGATATATATCACCACATTATCTAAAAAAATTAAAAACTTCATTTAATTTGTGAAGAATTGTATTATACCATGGGTTATCATGATTCCAGTATTAAAAATGGAAAGGTACTACACAGATGTAGGTCAAAAATATCCACAGATTTAGGATATCTAATTTGAGTGTTTAAGGTCTACGTTTTTGAGGAGTGCCTAGAATTACTTGGCTTTTACCTGTGCAAACCAAGACTCTCACTGACATAAAGTGTGTCTGGAGATGCTTACTGCAAAACAGTCCCATGAATTCAGGTAAGAACTCTAATAGATGAAATCACAGTCAAAATATTTTGTTCTGTGACAATATCATGGGGGAACTCAATGCTGGAAGTGAGTGTTAGTTTCCAGTTTTAAAATAAGACATTCTAACACTATGAAACACTGTTTTCTGCCTTGATTTAATTTCAGGGAAGTTCAGTTCTGTGCAATGAGGAAAGTAGGGACCTTGAGGGGAAAAAATATGATTTTAATGAAAGACTATGTCAGACTTCACAAGTACAACTGTCTGGAACCACCAGGTAGATCCCACCTATAGCTTTATTTCATCATTTTCTAACTATGAAATGAACATTTAATTTTTTGACCCTAATGATGTCCTTTTAATATAAATATGTGGCGTATAATAATTTCCATTGCAGACAGAGGACAGCAGAGATCCCTGTCTCTACAAAAGGAAATATGCTTAGGTATACAACGCTTTGGAGAAGAAGGAACTGGGGTGTGGGGAAGAACTCTTGAATAAGCATAAATGGGAGATGCACAGATGGTAGAACTTCCCAAATGTTCTCTGATTCTCTCTGGGCATCTTTTGCTATGTAAGTGTGATAACATTTGTTAGAAGGCATGATTAAGGCTTTATGAGCTTCACAGATGGAATGTAATTTAGTGGAAGGACTTGAAAGAAAGAAGATTCAGATATGAAATGTATTCCATGACAGGAATTAAAAAGTGTTGGGTCCAGAGAGGCAACATAGATATAACAATAACTAAATTTTGTTCTGTAATCCTTTTTGTGAAAGAAAAGACCTAAGTTCCCTTCCTCCAGGGATATCTCTGCTTTTCTCAAATGAATGTGTAACATAAAACATATTAGTAGTTCAGAAAACTTATTTAAAACCATATTGTCAATTAAGTACCCTATTAGGCTACAGAATTAAGGAAGTTTTCTGTCCCTCTTTTTCCTCCGGCAAAACTCATTTACATTTCCACCCTTTCAACTCACAGCAAGCCTCATGTCCACTGTGCTGTATATGTCAGGTAGGAAGAAAGCCCCTTGACAACATAGGGCTGTAAACTTCAGAATGGAAGTAAACTTCCATTTCCCTCAACTCCCACTTAAGGGATATGGAAGAAAGTCATACTAGATAAACTGATTTACCTAGACCCTCTTTCAGAGATTCCTACATAACATATATACATATGCTTGTATGTATATATTTTAAAAAATAGTATAATATAAATAAATATGTATATGTGTATGCGATAATAGCAAGAAAACACTTGACAAATAGCTGCTGACATGTAAAATTTCATAAACCACAGGAGTTGTCAATAGGACATCAGAATTATTTATCAACCATGCACAGAATATGGTCAGTTTTTTTCAGATTCATCAGTAGAAAGACTTGGAGTAAGTAATTTAGGCTGCTTCTTTTTTTTCCCCCTTTTATATGTAATTTAAAAGCAGAAATAGTTTTTTAGAAAATAGTTTTGGTTTTAAAAAGCAAGAAGGATTAGATGTCAACTAAATGATTGTAGAAGAATGCAAACAAAATTACTGATCTTCAGTCATGCTGGAAATTTAAGGTCTGAGACTGAGAACAGCCCGTGTAATAGTGCTATCTCACCGCACAAGCACTCTCATCAAAACCACCATTCAAGGCTGCTGTCACATCTGACTTGTGGGTTCAAAAAAAATGGACTCTGGACCAGAGTGAGGACTAATCAGTCATGAAATACTATTTTAAAAAATAATATTTTACTCTTCTGAGAGGGAAAAGAAAGCTGCTAAATATTCATCTCTTGTCTTATAATTACAACAGGAAGATTTCTGTTAAGGATTCTTCATTAAATCTAGTTACAAAATGGAGAGAGACAAAAATATTCCCATCTTGTTCCTCTTTTTTTTGGACTTGAGATATATTTATGAAAAAAAAAGAACATACCTTTCTAAAACAAAGTTCAGATTTCCTTTTTAAAAAAGGTTGTCAGGAAACCAAACTCTCATATTTGAGGTTCAAGTATATCGTGCTTAAAATCTCACTTGCTTGTAGCCTGTTCTTGGTAAGGTGTTTAGTTTGACTGTCTGCCCTTCTTCAGTATTTTGTTTCCCAGAGCTGCCTCTCCTTTACAAAAATATCTATGTGCCAATTTAAGGCATTTTGAAGTCAATCAGTTGTAAACGTAAGCTTGTATTATGGGACTTTACTTCAATGTGGTTAATGAATATGTTCCCATGACTTTTAAATGGACTGGTGCCCCAGCACATTTACAGAATTATGCCATTTGAAGACATTTCCACTTATAATGGGGCTTAAATCTTATTTCCCTCAATATCTGCTCTCAGTCTATTTTGAGGCTTCTCCGGAAAAAAAAAAATATATGTATCTCAGCTGCTGCTCCTGCTCTTAATGCTTTCCTAGTAACAGTAAAGAGCAGAAACCAACTGATGCCTCACTCTGATACTCACACAGAAACAATATGCAGACACTGTACTATCCTCCATTCCTGGCTGAAGAGCTCTGTGCTACCATTTCGTATTATCTACACACACAGCTGCTGTTCCATGTGTCTGCTAAAGCTTCATGCCTCTCTGTAGTCTGTGAGACTTCACATTTTCCCTGTTGGAACTTACAGTGAGACTGGTAAAGACTCCCTTAATTGCAAGCTACTGCGGATCCTAATTGGGGAAAAAAAAGCACGTCACCTGAAATAGACCTGAAATAGACCTGAAATGATAGTTCAGACACAGTCCTGGATGAGTGGAAGGAAGGAAAATAGAAGGGGCTATAAAGAAGGTGAGAAAAGAGGTGGAAGTTGTACTATTTGATTGTGTCCTTCACTTGCTGAGTCAGCAGGAGCCAAGAGCTCTGCAGGGGCACATTTAGCCTTCACATTTCTCCATAGAAACCCCATCTGGCCAACTAAATTGCCAGCAATTGAGAAGCCATGCAGGAAGCTGTATCCAGCTATTCTCATTCAGTGTGAAGGTTACTGTGTTGTGGAGGTAGTGGAAGAGGAAATAAGGAAAACATTGCAGTACTGCTTCTCACACGCAATGAAGGAAAGCATCAAACATGCATTGAATTTGGGCTATTCACTTCTGTAGTTCTTAGACACGTATAGGCAGTCTAAGAAAATGTTGCTTCTATTTTAGAAAGATCCATCAGGCAAATTTAGGAGGAAAAATCATCATGGAGAAAAAACATTCAAGGAATTCAACAGTCAAATTTTAGTATAAGATTTGTATTTGAATTTCAAAATCAAAAGCTTTTAATCTTTTTGTCAACATGTCTGAAAGAAATTTCTTAGAGCTCTAGTGGGCCTTTGCAAGGATGACTAACTTCAACCTCCATTTAAAAGGCCTAAAAACCCTTTTAGGTTAGACCTTCTCTGTGGCTCTTAAAATACATAGTTCATTCAGGTGCAAGTACTGAACTAAGATATAAACCAAAGACAAATATAGAAACATTGCATAAAAGAATCCAACAATTTGTGTAGGGTAAGCTCCAGAAGAATGCATCAGCTACTGGTTTATGTGCTGTAAAACAGCAGTTGCACTTTAGCCTTTTAGTTCAGTGTTTCCCAAGGTGAGGCACAGAACAGAGTACAATCCACTGAATGTATTAACTCTACGCCCAGACTGGCACTGCCAGCAGTAGGAAACTGAAGGCAAGAAGATGATCAAGTACAGCAGTGTGAAAAAAAGGGAAATGGGGGAGAAAAGGACAACACAGTTTCCAGGAAAGCTTGGTCTCTCTGCTCACAGTAAAATATGTTAAATAAGCCAATATCCCTTGTTGTATAACTTCTTCAGTTCCCTGATGCTAGTTGGAGATTGGTGTCAGCAGGTTGTGTTATCCTGGTGAGCTGAGTTACTCTCAGGTGACTAGGTCTCTTGATGATGCTTTATTGATCAAGTCTTCATGTGGTCTAAGCAGTTTATAAAGGCATCAGTATTCAGGTTTCAGCATGGAAGGAGTGATCATTCAGATTCAAAATTGCTAGTCCTTTGTGTTTTGTGTGAAGTATCTGAGTTTCAGGAGAACTTAAATTTTAATTTCAGATTAATTTTTTCTTTCACTGATTGAACCTCATTTTCTGTAAGCCTTGCAAAGCTTTGACAACTGGGCACAGAAAGTTTCCAGGACAAATTAGCCAGTTGTTTATAAGAACACTTACCACCCCATGAGTTTTCTAAGTCATCGGTTCCCAGCCAAAAAGTCTGGAGATATGTGTCACATCAGCAGTGAAGCAGAGAGCAGAACAGAAACTAATAAACTTCCCTCAAGAATACCAATTTAATTCATTCTATTAATGAGCAGTTGAAGCTAGATACCAGTTTTTTCTACTACCTTTCATCTACTAAACTGGTACTTAGGCCAGATTTCTATTACTCTCAGTTAATTTTACAATTTTAAAAAGGTGTACATAAAGTGTTCCTTTTTTTTCCTAGAAAAGATAAAGAAATGGACGATTAACTACATACTTCCTAGCAATGTAGAAATACTGATGAATATTAAGTCAATTTACAATGAATCCTGAAGAAAGTGTTGCAGAAGCTGACTTGCTGCTAAAAGGAAGCAGAAAAAGTAGATTTATTAGGCTTCTTCTAAATTGTGCTTTATTATGAATCAGATTTTAATACAGAAAGTATTTCTGTAATTCTCTGCAAAGATCATTTACTAAGGATATATGTCTATAAAATTACCCCCAGAGCCTATAAACTGCAGTACTAATTTTACTATATTTCTGTGCAGAATTGGTAATGAATACAAATTTAGGCGTGTTCAGTGTGCTTGCAAAAACTGTCTACCAAACAACAATCAACTTAATCAACTAGAATAACTGGCCTTTAAATATTGAGTCTTAATAGATATGTTATCTTTGTCTTTTTGCAATGTATTCCCTGTGCATAATTAAACAGTATTTTGTTCCATTTCACTTTTGGGCTACCTTTTGAAGTATTCAGGACATGTCAGAGTGGACTTTAACAGCCATAATTAGGTTTTTTGCTGCTTCCTTCTGCCAGTTTAACACACTGCTCTTTTACTGTAAAGATGGCTTTCCACAGTCACATCTGTACCATTTCCTTGCAAAACCTTTGGTGGCAGGAGGGGATCAATCACATGACTTTGAGCGGAGCCCAAACCACAAAAAGAGAAGCTTTTCTTTCTTTCCTTGTCATTGGGAGTTTGCATGTTATTCTAGTGAGTCCTGAAGGGCTCCCTGGGGAAAGATAATGCAGACTGACTTTTTTCCAATCCTCCTCTTGCTCACCGAAGGATGGTGGGAACAAGCTTGTTCTATGGACTTCAATTCTATTCCTGATTCATCAACAGATGGCAGTAGAAAACTCCCTACTTACCTATCGGAAGATCAAAGGCCTTACCAATGACGCTAATAATGTCAAAGGAAGAAAAACCATCCAAACTATGGCTGCATAAGTCTTATATATAATGTGCTCTAAACTTTTCAGGGCACTGTGAAAGTCTTCTAAGGATTAATTTTATGCTGAGCCTGAATGACCAGAATCAGCTACTGCTTTTGGAATTGCTACCTTTCCTGTTACCTTCTTCTGTTTTTAAAGGATTCTTTTGTGGATTCTTTTAAAGGATTCTTATTTTTCTAGTTGTGAAAAAAATATTTGGAATGTAGATTATAGCAAATAATTTGCTTTCCCCACAGATAGATTGCTGTGATGAAAAATCAGTTCTCTTATCTCAGTAAAGACTTATTCAAATGTTATCATTACAGTGACAGAACAAGTAATTTAGTCAGTAAGTTTTTGAGACATGCCTCAATAGATTTTGTCATTTCATTAATTCCTCCCCCTTTAAATCAAGTAGATGGTATAATAAACTTTGTGAATTCTTTGTATGGATCAAAACATTAAGATGCATGGAATATACAGTAGTTTCCTATTCCATTTTCTAAAAGATGCTGATATCTTGGCATTGCCAATCAAAGAAAAAAGATTACCATAAAAATTTCTTAGAGGCATTTTCTTGTGTAACATATAATAGTGGGTGTCTGATATAGGAAAACTCATAATATATGATTCTTTTTTAGCCTCAAGGCACATGAATAAGGCCTAGAGTTCCTGATTTCTATTTCCACCTCTTTCAATAACTTATCTTAATAATTCTTTGCAGTTCACAATATTCCAGCATGTTTCTTATGGTGAGAGAAACTGATTTCAGAAGGAACGAAGAAAGGGAGAAGAAATGACTCTTTCAGGCACTGCTGGAGGGAGTGGCTTACTGTTCTAAACCTAACGGAAACGTGTGAATTTGCTGAGCCGATGATTTACACTGAGGTAGATTTGAGTCAAATCTTCAAGATGTGAACACTGATTTCCCTTCAATATAGTGAGTGGATTTTTTTAGAGTAAACTTTAAACAGTGATCATGTGTTGGCCGTATGAGGGTGTGTACTTGGCAAAGGAAAGTGTATGTCCTAGAAGCAGTGCAGAATATTTTGCCTTTGCACGCTGTTCTACAGAAATCCTGGGAGAAAGCCAGCATAGTGTCGAAGCCATAAAGGCTGAAAACTCATTTTTAAAGAATTTTTGTGTTTTTCTTTCTCGTTGTTATTTCCTGTTTGGTTTGGTGTTTTTGTTTTGTTTTGTTTTGTTTTGGGGTTTTTTTTTAGATTTTGTTTGGTTTTGTTTTTTGTTGGTTGTTTTTTTTCCTCTTCTCTAAGGAAACAGAGAAACCTGCCATGGTAGAAGACATTTTGGTCCCATAAGCAGAACTACTTACTGATTTGTACTCCTCCAATCATCTGTTTTTACTATCTAAATATTGTAAAGTTTTCCTATAAATGGGGAAAGGAGATAAATGATATTGTCAGTATTCAGCTTATTTCAAGTCTATTTTGTCAGTTTTTTAATTATATAACTACTTTCAGGTTGTGCCATTTTCATATGAGCAATTCTGGAAAAAAATGAAAGTAACATTAATTCTTTGGCTATAGACATATATAGTGGTGTTGAGCCTGATACTATCTTATTCTTATGAAAAATACAATCTGTATTATAAAAAATGAGGTTTTGGTTCATGTATATCTACTCGAGTGAGGACATTAATAACAAATTTGTTATGTGTTAGTTAAATGTAAATATAAACCAATAATAAAAGATATAATTTAGCAGATAAGTACTCATATCATCGAAATGTTTGCAAAATCTTCATTTATCCCTGTCATTCTGTCTTTAATATATTATCACATACATTTATTTCCAGAAGACCCTGGATATTAAACGTACTCTCTGAATTTTTTAGAAATTAATTCAATGAATGAACAGATTGTTCAGCCTGTGTCCTCTGGCTCCCTATTCCATGAATAGGTAAAGAAGTTAGAGAATGAAACACTCATCATGCATTCAATAGGGTTTTCTCATGGTGGTGTTAGTATTTGGAAGATAGTAGCTTCCTTTGTAAATAACCTTGAGATATGTTTTAATGAAATGTTACACAATATTATATGTATGACACTGACAGCTGTTATGTTCTGAACTGAAAAAAATTTTGACATTCCATCAACAAGTGTATCTGCACTGGTGGCATGTTCTGGTTGAATATTGAACTGCTACACCTTTAGTTTTACTTACTTGTTTTGAGAAACTACCAGTGTATGTGCACAGCATAGAGCAGGCCAGATGTGGTGCAGATGTGCAGACAGACCTGTTGCAGTCTTATTCATACTGCCTATAGGCTTACTTTGGAGTAAATTATCCTCACCTGCAGGGTCCCCAAGAGAAAATTAGCTGTGACAGTTCAAAAGAGAGCCCAGGAGCAAGCTGACATACAAGCAGTGTGAACAGTCGATGAACTGCAGAGTGAAGTGAAATGGAGTGCTAAGTTGTTTGACAGCATGCATAGGTGACTTAGATCACATGTAGCTTATCAACTCTGTCTGTCTGGCAGTGATGTCCTGAAATACCATTCTCATATCTTGAGTTAACTCTGCAAAGATTCCTGGACAAAGATGTGCATACTGTAACTAGTTATTTTTCTTTCATGTATACCTCATTTTTTAAGACATTTTGCTGTCAATATCTTTCACTTCTCAAATATTACTCAGCTTTTTATGTCCAGAATATTTTATTTTTCAATTTTCAATGCATGTCTGATACAACACAGAAAAATTAAATGACATTTTATTTCTATTGTAAATAATTATTTCCAGAAGGTGGTCTTATTTTCAAAGGCCCATCCTTCTGTGATCTATGATATAATAAATTTCCAATTATCTCTGAATAATTTCTATTATCACTACTCTATTTTTAACTTTTTTTTTCACAGATTTTGCTAAAAATCCTACTTTTGTCTAGTCTTAGTTATTAGAAATTGTGTTTCTGTCTTTACCTTCCCCTTATATAAACTTCTGTAAGAAATTTTATTTCAGTAAAAGTGTCCTTCAGTAAGAGTAGTAAATTTTACCAGTGTTTGTATAGTATTATACAATTCGTAATTGTCTTTTAAACAGCAACATTTTCCTCATTCACTGTAAGGATTACACAGAAAAAAATATAAATGGACTTTTGGGAACATGCAACTGTAACCCTTCTTTCTTTTTCAATTTCTTTAACCATAAGAAATTGTACGTCTATAATGAATTTAAGTCTTTCTGTATTTTGGAAAGGCCTGTCATTTCAAACATTTTTTAAGATACTGTTGGAAGAATATTGCTTAGCAGTAGAATATGAATTTTCACACACTTGAGTAAAGTATTCATAGTCAGATTCATATTGTGCAATCAAAGTGGACTTTAATGCAGAAATTAAACTCCTACCCTCAAAACAACACTTCAGAATGTCTGTATTAGCATTAGTTCATAATGGGGAAACTCTGATTTTGAATTAATAACTTCAAGGTGATCCTCAGTCTTTGGTAAACTGTCTAAGAAGGAGAAGGAGGGTTTTGGTCAGAAGGGCAGGAAGGAGCCCAAATGCTAAATTTCCAAACTGTCCTCTTTTCAAATTTGGTTTTCAGTTCCATGACTCTGTTATGAAATGAACTGAAAATTCAGGTCATTGGAAAGTGCTTTGTCTGCTATGTTACAGAAAATGCATGCTCTTGTTTAGGCCAGGAAACTCCTGCAGACATGGCTGAACAGCTTTGGTAGGAAATACAGGTCTGAGACGTAGGCCTTAATATCTCTTGGTTAGTTGAACCCTTTTGTGGATTTCTGTGTAATTTGCTGTGCAAAACAGGACAATTAGCCACTGTTTAAAAAGGCAAATTTTGTTCTGCTCACTAGGTTCTCTCAAGAGATAAGTCTGCTTTGATTGAACAAGACACCTAACATCTCGAAAAAGGAATGTGAGTTCAAATGCAAAATTGTACTGTTTCTTTGTTAGATAGCTTTTTTGTGCAGCTTCTGCTTAATTTTTTATTGTACAAAGGTGTTAAGCCTTTTAAATAATTGTAATGTGGTTAAAAATTTCTTTTTATGTACTGGGACTCCTAAAACTGATACTCATGGTCAACCATGGTTTTCTCATACATTCTATTTTTGGTGTCTTTTATGCGGAGAACTGCATTCAAGAATGGAATTATAACACCCTTCTACTGGAACATGGAAACACAGCCATCTGGCATGTATATGTTTTATCATTTTGCCAATTTCTTTGCTACAGCCTATTTTTGTACTTGGGAGAACCTTCTTTTACTTGTTCCTTTTGTCAGAGTGAAAAATTAATGCTGAAAAGCATACAGTCTATATTAAAAATATCTTCACAATCTAGGCCCTGCTGAACGATTTGGTAAGGATTCAAAATTGCCTATGCTCACGGATTATTATATAAATATGAAATTTTAAAGAATTGTTGAATTTGTTGTCACCTGCATGATTTAGTCGATTTCCCGGTACATTTTTTTCCATTGGATTTTTACAATGCAAAAAACTTGATTTCTCTCAGTGCATTTACTCAGTATCTGTATAACTGTAGTTTTAAAGGAAACATAAAGAAGAAGCAATACAGTTGGGTTATGAAGAACCATACTATATAGCAATTTGATTTCGACAGATAGTCAAGAGTTATTCTTTCTTCTTCTCCAAAAGTGCTACTTATGTTTTCTCTTTTCACTTTTTTTTTCATGGAGTGAAAAGTAAATATGCAGTTTAAGATTCACTTTTGTGAATCAACACCACTCTGCAGTACTTCTAAATATATTTCTGGTTGTTCTACTTGCATTTAATAGAGAAATTGCATTTTTAGCTGTTAATGTAGTGCTAGTTTAGGCCACAACTCAGTAGATGGAAACAGGAATTGGTCTTTTTAAGCATACCAAGGGGATGCGTGTAGTTCTAGGAAGTCCTAATCCATTTTGTGCCACACTGGCACTGTGTTTGTGAGGATTGTTACTGGCAACTACCAACAACAAATTGAAGTCTTATTTTTCATTCTTACTTTGATTCGCCAGCTCTAGGCAGATAAGGATGATCCTATTCATCTTCCATCTTTGCACTCTAGAATGGGAAGGAGTTAAAGAGTGTGCAATATGCACTTAATTTTGCATATTCTTGTATTCCTTTAAGTCTCCCTTACTACAATGCATAGGCATCTCACTGAACTAAAAAAATCTAGCTCTTACACAGGGCCTTTTCAAAAAATCTCTAATTAATTTTCAAAAGTAAGAAAGGCAAGGTAAGCTAAGGTCAGAAACACTTAGAACAGGCTTGAAAAAAGTACCAGCCTCTGAACTATTGCTCAGAAATTTGCTCCAGTCCACATTTTTAGTACATTTTAAGTACTTCATACTTTGTGACTCTGGTCACATGAGCTATAATCTTCTTTCTACTCTGAAACTTTACTTTCAGAATTGACCATCTTTTCTGCATGTGACATTCAGAGAATTATGACACAGAGGTGTAATAAGGGATGTTTGCATCTACCATTCCCTAGACAGGGAACAGATATCTTCCTCTCACTACAAATAAAGCAATGAAACCTTGAAAAGCAAGTTGTGGAAAACAATTCTGAGAAATTCCAAAACACAGTGTCAAAAAACCCTGGTGTGTGAAAGCTCATCTGTATTATATCTGCATTCTCTGAGTACTTAACTTCCTTTGCCCCTTAATAAGGTGAGGAGCTCGGAAGGCTATTTAGCTACCACTCCCTTGTCATTTATGGCAATAAATAGGGAATAAAACCAAAGAATTAGCTATAAAATAGATTATAGTCAAAAGAGCATGCAGAAAACAGCAGTCAGACTAATAGAAATTAGTCAATTCTCTTGTCTGTCAAGGGTTGGAAGAGAAATTATAACACCCCATTGTAGAAAGTGAGTATTTTTTGAGTCCCAGAAAAGATTTTTTAAAAGATAAGAAGCTAGAGTTGATAAGGCTTTTCGGAACACATACCTATTTCTTTTGATGACTGACAGTCATTCCTTTTGCCTTCAGTATTATGCAACTCAGGTAATTTTAGCAACATCTCATTGTCTCTGTAATCAGGAGTATGTACATATTTTCATTACAAGCGACATTTGCCAGACATGAAGGCTTTCACTATTTTAAACTGTGCAAGTATTTTTGAAAGATGCAGTAGCTACCATCAGTGCTTAACTTCTTGATCATTACACAAAATCCATGAAGACATTCAGATCTGAATTGGAAATATATGCTGAAATACCTCACTGAATTGTCATGAATTGTCACTAAAAAAAGTTCAGGTACTGGGAAAAACAGGAAGAAAATATTTTTTTAGCACCAGAATAGAACGTGCAATTTTGTTTTCATTTATTCTCTTCTCTATTGAAGATTTTGTGTTCTGTATATACCTACTGCTAAAATAATTTCAGTATCAATTCTGTAACACCATAATAGATCACCAACTGGTCGGTCTTAATGCCTTTGAGACAAACCAGCTCAGCAAGTCTGGCAAGTTATTTAAATTACATGTCATCAGAAGCTTTATGAGGATAAGTGAAACTGCCATTTTCTGATACCAATGGCAGCAGGTAAGCCTCTTGAGATTGTTTGAAAGATTTGTCAAAAATATGCTTCCTCTGACAGTAAAAAATAATCCTTCACAGAAATTCCATAGGTGAACGAAATAAGAGCAGCATTTTCCTTGTAGTTTACAGTGTTATGTAAGACATTCATACATCTCTAACAATAGCAGCAATTAGTGTATTAGTATTAAAGCATAAAAACTCCCATATTGGGTCAATCACACATTTAATACAGTATTTATTTCCACTCCCATGCCACCCTTTCCTTCTTTTTTTCTCCTTCGCCTTTTTCTTTTTTTTTTTTTTCTTCTGGCAGCTTGATCACATATACAGATATAATTGTAAAAGTTACAATATGCTTCAGCAAATTATTGTGGCTTTTAGTTTTTTCTCTTTTGTTAATATTTCATAATTGCTCTTACTAAATCAATAACCTTAAGCTTAAAGAGGTAATCATAATATCTGGAACCACTGTATTAAATAACCAGGATGCTGTTTTACTAACAATAGGACTTTGATTAGCTTTAAGGGTTACTGTACCACACTTCTGTTTTCAGTTTTCAAAATACTGTTTTTCATGTACTTTTGTATTTACTTGTAAGCAAGACACATACTGCACTTTACAATCAAGAGAATAAAGGAAAATCAAAGAAATGCCCACCTTAGTGTGGTTAAAAAGTACTACGCTTATCACCCACTGCATTTCTGATTGACAGTTCTTGAAACTAAGATTGACAACATGTAGGATGTAATGAGTGGGAAGACGACTGGAGTGTTCAGCTTATAAAAGAGAGGTCTGCCTTCACAATAGCACTAGAAGTTGTTACAGTCATCTGTTACTGCATATGAAGAAGAATATGATAAACAGTGTCTCTGGGAAAAATCCCCAAATTATGTAAATGCTTACTTTTTAAAATTATGGATCGTATTTATGGATCCCCACATTCACCAAATTGCTTTTTCAGGATGGTGCTGTACTAATAATATTTTTCTTAAGAAGTTAATAGACAAAGAATAGGGGAAAAAGAGAGTGTAATGGCCACTGAATGGCCAGTCACTTGAGAGTATGCTCACAGTACTAAGTGAAAAATAGTGAAGGAGTGAGCTCATTTCCATACTGGTTAGATAGCCAGCCTCGTACAGCTTTACCAGATCCACACCACATAGTACTTGCTTTTGTATTTTAGCCAAACTCTTAAGGCCATGAAAGATAGCGTTTAATTTACAGGTCTGGGGGTTTGTGGGAGGTCATTTTCCAGATTAAAATTCCCCGTTTTAAATGCCTAACTAATGTAAAAACTATGCTGCAGCTTCCCAGAATAGCAATTTATATTAGGAAACTTAGAATGAGGTATTGGAAGTTTTGAGGTGTGTCATGTGGATTTGTGATGTGCAACTGAGTGGTTAGTCTGTGAGGATGATGTTGGAGGACTGTGTAGAATATATGGAAGGAACTCTGGTGGAAATCTGACAGATTTTTATCTGCGTAGGTTTCTGGGATCAGTTCATGAAGCAAACTGTCTCCAAAAGCCTAAGCAGGCTTTGTCTTGAAGAGAGATATTTGGAGCAGTTTAAAGCATACCTAGGAAAAGAATTACCAGTTATGCAGGTGTAGACGACAGAGGTCTAGTGCTTAAGCAACCTCCCTCTTTTATTTATGAGGACAGATGGAACTGTAGATACCAGGAGTCAAGAGAGGGTTCTTTCCCCATTGTGCAAAGATTAAATTAGAATTTATTCATAGGCTAACAATGATAATGCACAATCCTAAAAAAAGTCACATCATGACTCAAAGACAAAGTTCTGTGTTCTCACACTTCTTTCCCACTCTCTTTTTCAGGTAGAGAAATATGCCAGTATGTATCAGGCTTATATTTAGAGCAGATAACTTTGAGCGACTCAAATGTATTGGAGAGCTCTATGCCATTTATGGTCAATTTTCTAGTTGACCATCCTCTATCCACCTGTAAAGAGTGTGAATCCATGGTTCTACAGAAGCTCCTTGCTTCTAATCTTGCAGTTATAGAGGCAGCAAATGTAGGCAGTATGAATGCTGAACAGCCTCATAATTCCTGGTGTAGGCACAAAGCCAGGATCACAATCTGGCTCTTCAAGACTTGACACATTCACAGAACACTGTAATACAGTATTGTTTATTTATAGAAATTTGGACATGTTTGAACTTTCCTACTTTTATATCAGAGGATAAAATCTGAAGATATCTTCTATAATCTGTAAGATGTGATGTATGTTTCTGCAAACTCTGATAGTAATTAGAGAATACAAATGACTGTAGACCTTTCAGATTCCTTTGCTAAAATACTGTCATTTTTTCCTATGTATTTTTCTAGTTCTCAGCACTAAAGGAAACTCATTTTGGCTATTATCTCAGGATTTTTTTTTATTTCTTTTTATTATGCAGAACCAGTATGTCCCTAAATTTAAATATAACACAGCAAGTGGGGTAAAATCAGACAGAGGGTATAGTGAAAAAAAACCCCTAGTAGAATAGTATTTGTGCTTGTTTCGGTGTGACATTAATTCTTGGGAATTCAAGGATGAATTTCCCATACATAACAGAAATTTAATTGGAAGAATTTTCCTGAAACTTTTTAGAATCTTAAAACATGGTGTATCCCAAGTTGTGTGAGTAATTAGTGCGCATTATGTAAGATTGGATTGTGATGTCTTAGCATTGCACAGGACTTTAAAAGCTCTATTTTGCACATGATAATTGGTTTTTAAAATATGGTAAAATACTCATTTGAAGATTCTGAAGAAAACCTGCATGCCTGTGCATCCTGGAAAAGTTTGTAGGCAGTGTGTTCTGTTTTTACTTGTTAACAAGAATCAAATATATTTATAAAACAAGCTTGCTATTATTTATTTCATTACTGAAGTAAACATGCTGGGTTAAGAAACATGGCTCTATATCCTGTATCTGTCTTATTTGACTTAGATTAAATTTGACAAGATGTTCAGGCTTTGGGACAAGCAGACAACAGAGAGAAGAAGGACATGAGCTGAAATTGACTGTCCTTTTGTCCCCATTCTCAAGAGGAGGCATTGTAATGTTTAGTGGAATCACAGCAGAAAGGACGATTCTACCTGCAAGGCACCAGCTAGCAATTAATATTTGCAATACCGTAGTATAACTTTAATGGGGATAAGTGACTTTGAAACTTTCCCACCTTGCTGTTTTGAGTGCAGCAGCAGAAACAGGGTGTAGGGAAGGAACTGCACATCCTTTACTGCCTAACCAGCAATTCAGGGAAAGGTGTTTCAGTGCTTATTTATCCCTGAAGAAAGGCTTTTGTGTAAAAAAAACCTTTCTTTTTCTTCGCCAACTTTATGAGTTTGTCTAATGAACAAAACTACTTTTCTCCGTTACTTTTGCCCTCTTGTTCCTCTACTTTTCTATACTACAGAGACCAGAGAAAGAAAAGGGAGAAAGGTTATCTCCTTCATTTGCTTTCTTTATTCATGCAGGTAAGTAGCACATAACCTCAGTTTATTACAAGTGTTCTCAGCTATTTCCATAAATCCTTCTTCTGAAGTATGAAAGATATATTTATACCTTTTTATACTAACAGATTTTAACAAAGACATGTGATGTCTACATACTAATGTCACCACTCACAGAAAAATCACACCCTTATATTCAAGCCAGTTCACTTTATTGTGTGCCTGTGCAGGAAACAAGGGAACACATGAAACCATTTTCCTCTAAGCAGACTTCTTATCTTGCTCACGTACTGAAGAGCAGGTGGACACAGGAATATATCCTTATTAGGACAGAGCAAAACAAACTGTAGAGCAGAAGTTAGGAAGAAGCTGATCATACTGGAGTCATGCTCCCATTTCTCCTTTGGAATGGTGCTGCGTACACACAAGTTGGATTTCAAACTCGTGTTCTTATCCTAGATTTATTACAAAATACTGTAACTTACAGATTGCATCCAAAACAATCTCCTAAGAAGCTACTATATTGACTTTTGGATGTCTTTACATATTGGGGGGTGGGAACATTTGTCACGTATTTGCTAAAAAGTAATGAAGATTTATGCCTTAGCTGAGAATGGTCTAGATTCCATAATTTTTCATTTTCTGACATTTTAGTATTTGGGAATTTTTAAACAGCTGAACAATTTTTGCAAAGGAAGAATACTATCTATAATCAGAGTTGGATAAGGTCCATCAAAACATAGTGTCAACTCTGCATTGATTTTAACAGTTTATGCTTAAGGAATATTAGAATATGCATGTGCTTGGTGACTTTAGAGAATGTGTCCATTTATCAGTGCAGTAACCACTCAAAAGTGGTGTAAAGTTGTGGCAATTTTAAAATTAATTCTCAGGTATATATTGAATAAGACTGCTACTTAGTAGATTACCCTTAAATTTTTGTCCTTCATTCTGTTGCCTAACTTAATGAAATATAAGTGATTGAGGACTATGTCCCATAAGACAATTTTCCATTGTCTTAAGCATTAGTGATATTTTTCAATTAAATGAAAGATGAAAGAATTAGAAAAATTCAGTCACAGTACAGTCATAAGCTGATGAAAAAGTAGCTACCCAAAATCCATTTAAATAAGCATAAAATCATTCTCCTTTCCTAGGGTTGCATTATTCCTTCTTTCATTCTGTCTTTGCCTGCCTAACTTTATACTGTATGGTATGATTTAGATATACTTGATCTGAAAGATAACCTAATCTCATGCTTCAAATTACTTCCTTGGTTCTAAAAATATTTTTGAAACAAATCAGTGAATTTCTGAGTGATGTTGGTTCTGCTGAAATCTTATCAAGCAGACCTGAAGTCCTACCTAATTTCTAAACAGCTGTTCCATACATCTGTATCCTTTTATAGCCCTGCCTAAATTTATAGGCATCTAAAGGATTAGTTAACATCTTGACTGCTTTCACACATTTTAGAAGTATTTATTTTGGGGACATAATTATCTATTTCATACTTATGTCTCTACTTGAGTAGGTTACAGCAAAGCAAGCGCACAGATCTACAAGGGCATTCTGAACAAACAGCCATAATTCTGATCTTTTAGCTTGTAGTGCTGTTCAGCTACTCCAAAATCACTGGCTGCTTGTAGCACTTGTCAGAGAAATCTGAAAGTTTCCTTTTTACATTTTAATCAGAGACAATAAAAAATGCCTGTCTTCTAAGTTCTGGAGAGCCACCTTTGTGTTTCTACTGAACTGTAGAAAAACATGTTATTGAAAGAAACAGAGGCAATTTGACTCTTAGCAAATAGTTCTTTTTTTTCGCCCCTCATTGGTGACCTATTCTAATACAAATGTGTATTCTAATACAAATGTGTATTAGAATTGATAGTATAGAGGATTCATTTTTTTTTCATTTTTAATCCTTTGCAAATAAGAATCCAGCTCCCTCTTTAAGTGTCAGGCTTCTTGCTGTTTCAGCCTTTTCATTATTCTCTTAAGACACAAGTTTAATTCTTTGCAGTTGAAGCAGACACAGAACCCACCTCTCCAAATTCCTAGGAAGGTGCTCTGAAAATAAAGTATTAAGCAAAAGGTAAAGAAGAACTGCTACAAGTCCTTCAAAAGATCCACCATTACCTAGCCATCTTACAAGAAGCTGAGACAGATTAGTTCCTGAGCAGAAAGAATTGCATAATGGAAAAAACCCCACAACATTGAGGATTTTTGAACTTAATATAGGTGTGATAGGAATCTTCAGCAATGAAACCCCTCTTTTATTGTTAAACTAGGGATTTTTCTGGGAACTGAATTTTTCCTCACCTCTCCCACAGACAGCCACCTAGAATTTAGATCTGTCAGTTTACAACAGCCATCCTGGTCTCCAGCCTCTTTTTAAGTTTTCTTTGTTCTTACTGCATTTCCTTTAGAATGTAATTTAAGCTTGAACTTCGAGAGCAATGATTGTTTCAACTTTCATTGCCACAGGATAAAGCCTTCAATGATAGCATAACAATTCATTTCTTAATTTTCTTTAAAATGGCAGGAAGTATTTCAGCATTTTGCAAGTATTCTGCAATACCAGACGCTTTTCTGATGTTAATATGCTTTTCTTAAGACAAAGAGTAGTAACTGCAGCTGTCTTTCATTTGAAAATCAAACCCAGTTCTTATCTAGAAGAAGGAAATGTAGCATTTTCTAAAACTTATCCATATCCATACTTAAAATACCTCAAAGATTAGTAAAAAACAGCCTTTTGGAAAAAAATAACATATGCTATTTAAGTGCATTTTAATGGACAAAAGTACCATTGACTAGATCAAATGTTGGTAAAAGCTCCGTGAAATTTGAATCATTTTTTCCCCTCAGCAGTGAGTATTTCACTCAGTACTAATCTGTAGAGTGCAAAAGAAAATTGCTCCAACATTTCTCGTTATCAGTTCTCCATGGAATGGGAAAGAAAAAGGATGTAATTTGTGCCATTATTTGCTTTTTAGCATAAGGAAAAATATCATGGTCTCAGTTAAAGCTGAAGTCTGGGCTTTCCTTCTCTGTTTTATATCCTCTAGTGACTTTTTGCTATTGTGCTTCATGTATAAGTGTAAAGGAACATCTTATATTCAGGTACACCACCTACACGGGTGGTATACATACACAGAACAATTTCATAGGGAATTGACTTTATTTTTTCCTTTGTTTTTCTTCTTTAAATATTAATAAGTTCATCTTTTATATATAGAGTACAAACTCCTCTCTAAGTATTGAAAAGGATTACATTTACTGTCTAAAGGTATAGACTTTCAAAATGAGTACGTCCCTTGAACCAGTTATAGATGGCTGTTTTCTTCAAAGTAACTGGCTACCTTTTTTGTTTATTATGAATAAATCGCTTTCAATAAATTGTACATTTGTCCTGTTTTCTGCTGTTCTAGCACTGTCAACCCTGGGCAATTTCTTTCTTCCTTCAGTCATCTTAAAACTCAATGGGACCTTTATTTATGGCTTGAGTTTGGGAACTTGAATCATAGGCTAACGTGCTTATAGTGTGCAAAAGCTCACTGTTGGACTTTTTAAAAAGACAGAAGGAATTTGTTATGTTCAATAGCTTTTCAGCAGTCTTAGAAGGTAGCACGTTGTTTATCTGATTCTGTGCATGAAAAGCTTTCCAAAAGAAGTGAATATTACCTGAGCAGTATTCTTCATAATCTTAAATCAAGAAATAATAGCACATTTCTTTATATATGGCAGAACAGACAATTGAATGGCACTGTCTGATTCCACTGTGATGTTATCATTTTTTGGGTCATTATCTTCAGCAAGAGCTTTGCTGTTTTATCAGCTGCAATTTAAAATACAGGTACTTCTAATGTTCTTTCAAAGGCTTACCTGATAATATCAAGTAAAGTGAATTTGGGGTTTAGTACAAATAATGCTTGTTACCTGAACAATCATGCCTTAAGAGATGCAAATCAAAATGAGAGCTAGAAATGATGTTCACTATGTACCAAAGTTCAGTTTAATAGTTATGTTACTCCAGGATAAAACTGATGTTTTTCTGTTAGCACCAATTCAGTTTCACTGATGGTACCATTAATAACATATGAAAACATGACACTGACTAGAGAAAAAAGATGTTAATTCAGGGAGCCACATTTTCTTTGAATGTGAAAAAACAAACAAAAGAGTGTTGTGCCTACACTACAAAGCAGCTGTATGTGTGGCTAATGTGTTTGGCAACACTTCAGAGCCTTCACAGGAATATCTTGACCAGGCCAACTGTCATATACTCATACTACCATCATTCAGCAAGGCAGCTCTTATTCTTTTCAGCTCCAAAAGATTTTGTACCTTGTGATACCATCTGATTCTTTCTACTTCAAAAAGACAAACTATTTGCAGCATCCCTCATGCTTTGGGGTTAAGTGATCATCTATGGGTCTTTTCCACATTTTTATCTAAACAGAAGATGTCAGACATCACTTCATTTGTTCTCCACTGAAGAAATATAATGTAGATTAATTCCTAATTTTTTACCATATCTCATGTTCTGTATTCTAAAACAAAGTTGCATGGTTTCAAGATTGAACATACTGAAAATAAAAAAAAGCAGATACTTCTTTAGACTACTGGAATTACACTTTTTGACATGGCATTTCTTTAATTGTCCTAGGAAAAGAATTTAAACTAGTTTTTTTTTTTTTTTAATCAGCTCTAAAATGTGTGAAATGCAGTGGGCTGGGAGTGAACAAGAGGCTAGGAGAGGAAAAAATCAGGGAAGATGACCCCAGCTGACCAAAGGAATATTGCATGACATATGATGTGCTCAGCAATAAAACTAGTGCATGGGAGAGTAATTTTTGAAGATAGCTACTGCCTGGAGACTGGTGAGGCATTGACCAGCTGATAACAGGTGGCAAGTGCCTGACTTTACACCACTTGTTTGTTTGTCTTTCTTTTTTTCACTTATTAAATTGTCCTTATCATGATCCATGAGGTTTTTGTCATTTTTTTTCCCTTCTGATTCTCTCCCCTGTCCTTCTGGGGTTGAAGAGTGAGTGGGCAACTGGGTGTGGGCTTTGCCAGGGTCAACCCACCGTGAATTCTCAGTCAGTTCCCATCTCCACTTCCAATAATAATTCTGTAAGACTTTATAGGAGTCTAATGTCTTCTCCAGGCCAAATCCCTTATGTATTTGAATCAAATAATTTATTTTTATCAGTGATGTGGATAGTACAGGAGAAGCAGATTCTCATCTTTTAATTCAAGTACTGGGGCTTAATCCAGAGCAGCTGAGAGCAGGAAAAATCCCTCTGTTCTCTCCTACCTCTGAGCTGGATGTTCATTTCCTGCATATTTTGGTGTAAGCACAGTCTGATCACACTTGGGGCTCTGATAAGAGCATATTTATTGAGGAGAAAAATAGTCAGAAACTTATTAGGTAAACATTATCAAATACTCAGCAGCATAAGCATTCTTGCATGCTTATGACTTTTCCAGACTTGGCAGAATTTGTTTTCAGATTTATATTTTTGCCTAAAGCCCCATTCCTCCTGCCAAATTTCAAGACCCTGTTCCAAAACAGGCAGGTGCTAGAACATTTTAAAGAGAAGGTGTCCAGAGTATTTTAACACTAACAAAACAAGATACAGAATCACAGAGTCGAAGAATGGGTAAGATTGGAAGGGACCATGGGGTCCCTCTGCGTCATCTGGTCCAGTCTCTCTGCTCAGGCAGGGTAATTCTGGAGAACATTGCACACTATCATGTCCAGATGGTTCTTGAATATCTCCAGTGAGGAGGACTCCACAACCTCTCTGGGCAGTCTGTTCCAGTGCTCAGTCACACAGTAAAGATATTTTTCCTCATCATCAGGTGAAACTTGTGCATCAGTTCATGCCCACTGCCTCTTATCCTATGGCTTGGCACCACCGAGAAGAGCCTGGCTCCATCTGCTTGACAGCCTCCCTTCTGATACTTACGAACATTGATGCAGTCCCCTCTCAGTCATTTCTTCTTGAAAGTGAACAGACACAACTCTCTCAGCCTGTCCTCAAAATCAACCTTGTAGCACTCTGCTGGACCATCTCCACGAGCTCCATGACTCCATGTTGTACTGAGGAGCCCAGAACTGGACAAAGCACTCTGCATACAGCCTCACCAGGTCTGAATAGAGGGGCAGGATCACCTCCCTCAAACTGCTGGCACTGCTCTTCCTAGTGCACCCCGGGATACCATTGGCCTTCTTGGTCACAAAGGCACTGCTGGCTCATGGACAGCTTGTTGTCCACCAGAATCCCCAGGTCCTTCTCCCTAGAGCTACTGTCCAGTAGGTTGGCCCCCAGCCTGCCCTGGTGCATGGGGTTATTCTTCCCCAGGTGTAGGACCCTGCACTTGCGTTGGTTGAATTTCAGATGTTTCATTTCTGCCCATCTGTCCAATCTGTCTGAAAGGCTGCACAGCACTCTCAGGTATCAGCCACTTGTCCAGCTTTGTGTCACTAGCAAACTTTCTGAGGAGGCATCTGCCCCCTTGTCCAAGTCTTTATGAATTAGTTAAACAATACTGGGTCTAGTATTGAACCTTTTGGGATACCACTCATCACAGGCCTCCAATCAGACCCAGAGCCACTGATTGTGATCCTCTGGGATTTTCTGTTCATCCAGTTCTCAACCCACCTCACTGTCCACTTATCCAGTCCACACTTCCTGAGTTTGCCTATCAGGATTTTGTGAGAGACAGTGTCAAAAGCATTGCTGAAGTTGAAGTAGACAACATCCACTGCTCTCCTCTTCTCCATCAAGGTAGTTTCTTCATCGCAAAAGGCAATCAGGTTGGCCAAGCGTGATTTACCTTCTGGGCTAATTTTTTAAAACTTTTTACACAAGTTCTATGAGATAAGAGAAGTTTTATACAGAGAAAAGAGACCTGACGTGGGGGAATAATATTAAATTTATTATTAGCAGGATAAAAACTACAGAATAATATATACAACAATTCTAACTAGGTTTTATTATGAAGAAAATTCTATGTATTTACAAAATTATCCCTCCCCCCTGTATCAGTCCAGGAGGAGAAAAGTCTTTACTTTCAGGGTTCCTCTAAATCAAATTTGCAGCACTTGGAAGTTTTCTTCTATTATCTCTAGGGCGACAACTTCAATCGGCCGTAGCTGGAAATCTCTCTCTCTCTTTCTCTCTGCTGCACATCGACCTCAGGACTGGCCCTGCTCCTCCCTGCTGGGCCAGGACCGGAGGCTGGGGGGTACTCAGGCCCTGTGAGGTCCTCCATGGACTGCAAGGAGACAACTTGCTGCACCAGGGTCTTCACCACTGTTACAGGGGATGATGGCATCGAGTCCATCACCTGTTTCTTGTGGGGTCCCTTCTCACGNCACAGGTCTACAGACAGACTCTGTTTCATCTTAGGCCTCCCACAGAGTTACAGCTTCTTCCATGCACTCCTCTGCTCCGGCACAGACTCCTCCATGAGCTGCAGGAGGGTTTCTTCACTCCAAATAATTTTACACAGGTGGCAGTGTTTTAGTTTTTAAGTCTTTTCCCCTGCTGGAGGGGGAGAGGGCCTCCCCCCAGGCCTCTCCTCCCCCCTCCTGCTACACTCCCTTGGAGGCTCCATTGCTGTCTCTTGTTCTCCTCCACTCTCTTTCGGCCTGGAATTTCTTCTGCGCCACAAGCTTCTCTTCTGTTTTCTTAACTGTGTAATTCACAGAGGTGTCTAAAACTTGTGATTGGCTTTGATCCAGAAATCTACCTGGAATTAACTATTTTTCAGCCCCTGGGGGGGCCTGATAAACCCACAACAGTGAATCCATGCTGATTACTCCTGATCATCTTCTTGTCATCCATGTGGATAGAGATGGCCTCCAGAATGAGGTGCTCCATCACCTTTCCAGGGATTGAGGTGAGTGACTGGCTGGTAGTTCCCTGGGCCCTCCTTCTTGCCATTTTTGGAGACTGGAGTGACATTTGCTTTCTTCCTGTCCTCAGGCGCCTCTCCTTTTCTCAACGACCTTTCAAAGACGATCATGAGGGGCCTAATTGTGGTGTCTGCCAGCTCTCAGCACTTGTGGATGCATCCCACCAGGGCCCATGGATTTGTGGATGTCAAGTTTGCCTAGGTGTTTAATCCAGTCCTCTTCGGCCAAGTGAAACTCTTCCAGCATTCCTTTACCCTGTTCTCTCGGGTCAGAGATTCCTTAGGGCTGCTCTTGTCAGTGAAGGCTGATGCAAAATAAGACATTCAGTAACTCTGCCATCTCAGTTGCCAGGTTCCCCCTCCATTTAGTATTAGCCCCACCCTTATCTTTAGTTTTCCTTTTCCTATTGATGTATTTGAAAAAGCCCTTCTTGTTGTTCTTCACATCTTTGGCCAGATTTAATTCCAGATGGGCTTTGGCCTTATTTGTCTACTTTTTGCTTACTCTGACAGCTTCTCTATATTCATTCCAGGTGGCCTAACCATGTTTCCATCTCCTGTGTATTTCCTGTTTACGGCTTGAGTAATGACAGGAGTTTTTCATTCATCCATGCAGGTCTCTTGCCCTCTTTTGCAGGAGATTCACTTTCCACCTTGATCAGAAACCTGTTTCCATGCCCCTCTGTCTCTAAGGTCCCCTCCTTTTACCTGGTGGTAAGAGGCTAAGGGATCGATCTGTTGCTCCTTGTGAAGTGGATGGCAGGTGTGTTTGCCTAAGGTATGGTAGAATATGACTCCACCAGTCAGTCTCTTCCTCAGAATCCCTAAGTCCCCTAAAGTCCCTCAGCCTTTCCCCTTTGCCACTATGCCGAGCAGATTGTCAACCTGGTCTCATCTCACACAGCTGTTCACTCTGCTGCTCTCATAGAGCATTGCCAGACTGGCACTCCCTGCAGCCTGAGACCTGGCTCACTGCATGCTGTTCTGGGTGCTCCTTGTGGGTCTGTACATCTTTGTGGTGCACAGAGAGGAAGCAACTTTTGTCCAAGTGGACACCCTATCTGAGTCCTCTCAGTGAGGGCAATGACCACCAACTGAGCTAATTGCTCAAGCTGTCAGTCATTATTTAAAAAAAAAAAAAAAAAAGAACTGGCCTCACTTTATTTTGAAAGAAAATTGTGGACCAAAATGTAGTCATTTAACAGACTAATAAGTGTAATAAAATATCTGAAGCCAGGAAGTACCTAAAAACATGAATGCTGGATAATGGTACCAATCCTGTCAGTTTTGAAAAGGACTTCTTATGAAATACACTAAACTAATGTTGCACTAACTATATTCCAGAGAGCCCTCTGAAGGCACTGAGCTGTGCTAATTCAAGCCTAATAGGGAAGACTTATGCCTGACAATATGCATCTTTCATATTGAATTTAAATTTTTCTGCCTCACCTGCTCTTGCAAGCTTAGATTATTATCTAATTTTCTATTATGTAAAAACCCCAAATTAGTATTCAGTTCAAGAATCAAGAATATCTTCCTTGTCTGACAGGTGCTGTGGTATCAAGGATCATGCACCTTCCTAAGGCTGAGTACAAACCTTCAACTACGGATATTTTTCCATCTCCTTATGCTTTTTATTGCACAGACAGGTAAATAGACAATATGGATTTTAAAATGTTCAACATTGAATTAAGTGTGCTCCTCAGGAGTAATGGATCTTAGATCCATGAAAAAGCTGTGATGCAGCAATGATAAATTTTGCTGTCTAATATACAGATTGATGGTTTAAAGGATTAATTTACTATGATTCTTTAAATGATACAGTCTTATTAGTGCCAATAACAGTCACAGAATATTTCCAACATAACATGGTATTATATCAGGGATACAAAAAGTAATTTCTACAAATACATAATAAACTTGAATTTTAGTCCTGCAAGGAGAGCCACTAGTGTGGATCCATATTCCCATTAAAAAATCAATAAAAAACCGTGCCGAAAAGTGTGAAAAATTGTTGTTGCATCTATTTATTATTTCAACACAGTACAAACATCTCCTTCGTAGTCTCATTACATAGTGATTAAAGGATGAAAATAGAATTTCATTTGCAAGGTATTAGTTTACAATGCATTTTTTGTAGTTGTCAGGGCAAAGCTATAATTACATAGAAATTAATTTTTCTCGTCAGGATATTAAGTGACAATGTATGCATTTGGATGAAAATGATGGGAATAAGTTCTAAAACCAATGCTCTGAACAACAAGCAGCTGCAATTCAATATATGTAAAAAAACCTCAAAAAACCAGTCCAAATAGTGTAAACTTCAGTGAAAAAGTCATCTCTTGAGATGCAATCTTCTTGCAAAGCTCTTGAATGATTAATGGAAATGGTATTTCGCTTGTGGTTGTTTTTTTGAATTGGGTCAAGAACACATATGTTTATAACACACACAGAAATGATGTTAAATTTTAAAGAAATTCACAAGAGCCAGACATTTTTAGGATTATAAGTTTGACTATGTCCACAGTACATTCCCCTTGTGCCTTCATAATTGCACTGTTGTTAAGGCTTGAAATCAGTGCTTTTATGTTACAAGTTAAAGATTAATTGTAAGTCTTATCTTTGAATTTTCTTTCTTGGGTTAAAGGCAAATCATTAAAACAACATTAATGTATTTCCTTTTCCTATATTAATTTCCTTTTATTAATGGTAGTAAGAGAAAGGAATTTCAGGAAAGGAAAGGGAAGGGGCAAAGGGAAAGGGAAAGGGAAAGGAAATTCCAGGAAAGGGAAAGGAAATTTCAGGAAATTTCAAGAAATATCAGGGAAGGGGAAGGGGAAGGGAAGAGGGAAGGGGCACAGAGGGAGAACTCTAAAATAAATGTGTCCTGTATGCATTCATGGCAGGTGTATATTTATTTTGTCATTCAGAAGAATTTGACTTAAGACTTTGAAAAATGCAGTACTATTGGAATTTGGATAGGAAAAGTTACTCTCTCATTACACAAGTAAAGAGTCCAAGATTTAGCCACATTGATTTTAATAACACACAGACAACTGTTTTGCCTGTGTTTGAAATCAGCAGAAATAGTTTTAATCTTTATTTCACTCTTGCTTTTGACTTTGTTACTAGTGCCCAGTATTACTGGTCCATTGCAATGGCAGTTTTTGTCAACTAAAGAGAAAAAAAATAAGGCTGTAGCAAAATATGATCTTTTGAACTATTAATTATTTTGGTTAATTTACTTTTAAACATTAAATATGCATATCCTTTGCTTATATGCAGTAAAATATTTCTGAATATTTTAGGTTATTTTTGTCAAGTCAGATAGCAATAAAATCTCCGAAAAGAGTAATTTCCTTCATGAGGGAAATTGTTTGGATCCGTATCTTGTTGGCAAAGCAATGTTTCATGCTTAGAGAGCCTCAAAATATTATTTATTCCTACTATTTATCTATATTTATTTTGTTATGTTTATCTATATATAACTATCTTCTAGTTATATTGAATTGTCACTGTTTAATTACAGTTGAGATTAATGAATTAGTTAATGTTGTATTACTCTATCTTGAGAAAAACTTTGAATAAAATAGAATAAATTACGTAATCTTTTAGCTCAGGAAGATTGGTATGAGTTCTTAATTGGAACGGCAGTTAGCACACACTTGTAATGTAAGTAATATTTTATAATACAATCACTTATTTTTCCTATGGCATTTCACGCATAATGTATAAAATCTGGAAACATGTAAAGTTATGTAAGAATTGATTGAATTCTTACAATTTGCAATTGGCAATTGTCTACCAGTGTATGTCAGTGTACAAAAGCCACTGTAACATGTTGAAAACTGACTCTATGACTTAATCACTTTATAGCAGTTAAAAATACAGCCCAAACCAAAAAGTTCACTGAGGTAACAGTTTTATCCTGCAGGATGTGACGTGGGGGAGTTCTCAGTGACTACAGTCTGAATCAGTCAGATGAATGGAAGACACAGCTGAGAAACATAGCAGGAAAATGGGTCTCAGAGCAGTCAAAAATGAAGATAGGGCTGCGTCTTGATCTAGATGTGAAGAAAATGCCAAGCATAGCCAGGAGAGTATGCATATGTTTGGGGTTTTTTTCCTTGTCAGTGAATACTCCTGTATGCAAATAAATCACATTTTGTTTTCAGAAAGATGCATTCTAATCTTTGAATACTTATACTGCTTGCAGCCTAACAGGTGCCAAGTTCTAGGGCTGTCTGATTCTGTGTTTGGAAGCATAAGAGGTATATATTGGAAGCTCAAATAAAGTTTGTGCTATGGACTTCTGACCCAAAAATAACAAGTGGAGGCCCAGTCCTCTGAAAAGGATGCTTTCACAGAAATCTGAATGAAGTTTTGGATAGCTTCGTCTGAGATCATGACAAAAGATAAACTTTCAGTTTGTCTGTTCATTAAGTTATTGGAATGACTTGATGAAAAACAGAAGATGGTTGCTCTTTTGGCGTATGCACACCAAAGGACATCCATCTTTGGTCAAGGAAATGTGTCTAGCCTTCTGTATTGGGCACATTCTATCAGATGAAGATCAGTTTTTGCAATTGCTTGCCACAGAGGAAGAGAACACGCTTTAGACATCACAGCTGAACACCCAAGCTGTTTTCTGACTAGAGATGCTGTTTTTGTCCCAGCTTTTAAGAACTTCCCAAAATACAAGTTTTCAAGAAAGTTTTCTGTAGATTGAAGGGGTACAAGAGAAGGGCAGAAAATACAAAATTTAAGAGAAAGGAGACTAAGATCCTTTTAAGCTGGCAGAAGCTTAGACATTGAAAAGCTCGATGCCTAGGCTAAGAGGTAATCAATGTATAAAACTCTTCATAATTAGTCAACAGATGAGACCAGACGATATATACAATAAAAACTGAGAAAATATTTTTTTTACAGGAGTAGGGACCAGAGACATTAAGGCCTCTTTTCCACTTCTGCAAGCAACCATGAAAGAGATATTTTAATCATTGTGCAGTATTTTAAATGCATCTTAAAAGTAATCAGATCTGATTAGCCCTGAAATAAAATAAATAGTTCCTAAATAAGAACTCCCACTGTAAGTCTTTCTCACAGATAATTATTTTCTCCTATTCTGAAACAGACATGCTCCTTATAAATCCTGTGAAACCAATGAGATTTATGAGTGTTCAACAGCCTTAAAATTAGGCTACTTAGATTTTTACATTCCTATAAGCCTCTTTTTTTCCACCTGTGTATTTCAAAATTGGCCTAAAAATCACATTGACTAATACTTTTTAACCCTTTCCTTTTTTGTCCTTTCAAAATTTACATAAGTAATATTAAATAATAGCTTCAGAAGGCATTGGATCCATGCCCAGTGCATTTTTTGGTTTGCATTTAGTGTTACCTTGATTCTTAGAAGTTTCTTTCAATGTGAACCTCCAGCTGATTCATAACCAACAAATGAGTATGAAAAACCCCCTACAGCATCAAAATGATGAGCTTGCTTGACACTAGGTGGCAGACAAGGCAACCAGGAAGACCCTTGAGCAAACTAGCCCTACCTGCATGTTCTGGTGTGGTTCCTTCCAGTGTATACCTCTTGACAGATAGGCAACAAAATCTAGGAATTAATACTGCAAACATGCTACTTGCAGCACAGACTTCCTGCACACACTATTCACTGATTATACATTTTATTGTTCATGCTTGTTTTTTCAAGAATAAATAACACTTTGAAAATCCATTGTCTGTGAAGCCATGAAAAAGCACACATTGATTTTAAAAATGGTGTTAGAAATTTAATCATGACAGTGTACATAGATACACATAAAAGAATATACATTTCATAATATATAAGGAACAAAGCCCAGCTAAAACTAATTGATATACAAATACACCTATATACCTATATATATCCTACATATATCACAGAATCACAGAATACACCAAGCTGGAAGGGACTCCCCAAGGATCACCGAGTCCAACTCCTGGCCCTGCACAGGACGCTCACCAGGAGTCACACCACATGTCCAAGAGTATCATCCAAATGCCTCTTGACCTCTGTCAATCTGTGTCATATCTGTGTGTCAAAGCTGTGTCAGATGTTTCATATCTATCTGCCTATAGTTAATCTATTGGTTAATATTCAAGGATCTGCTCTCCCAAGTTCAGGAGTGATGAGTCCCAACAAAGAGAATGTAAGGCAAAAACACCAGGAGGCCTACGTGTATGAACAAGGAGATCCTGGACTACAGAGGGTGGAAAGAAGGATAGGTAGCTTTGGATCAGAATATGAAAGCTAAAACCCTCGTGGAATTAAATCTGCCCATGCACATCAAGGGCAACAAAAAAAGCTTCTATAGGTATGTTGGTGATAAAAGGAAGATTAGGGAAAATGTGGGCCCTCTGTGGAAGGAAATGGGACACCTGTTTATCCAGGGGATAGAGAAGGCTAAGTTACCCAATGACTTTTCTGCCTTTTTCTTCACTGGTAAATGTTCCAGCCACATTGCCTGATTCACAGAAGATAAGGTCAGGGACTGGGAGAATGAAGAACTGTAGGACAAGACCAGATTTGAGACCACATAAAGAACCTGAAGGTGCACAAGACCATGGGACTTGATAAAATGCATTTTTGGGTCCTAAAGGGAGCTGGTAGATGAAATGGCTAAGCCATTTTATATTTGAGAATATGTCGCAGTCCAGTAAAGTTCTCACTGACTGGAAAAGGGTAAACTTAATCCCCAGTTTTAAAAAGGGGAGAAAGGAAGACCCAGGGAACTATAGGCCAGTCAGTCTCATTTCCCTGCCTGAAAAGATCATGGAGCAGATCATCCTGGAAAGTACACTAAGGCATAAGGGAAATAAGGAGGTATTGGTGACAGCCAACATGGCTTCACTGAGGGCAAATCATGTCTGATAGATTTGTTGGTCTTTTATGACACTGTTGAGTCATTGGTGAATATAGCAAGAGCAACTGATGTCATCTACCTGGATGACAGAACACTTGTGCAGAACATTTGTGCAGAACATTTAACACTGTCCCACATGACAACCTTGTGTCTAAACTGGAGAGACATGGATTTGATGGATGGACCGTGTAGTGAATAAGGAATTGGCTGGATGAGTGCACTCAAAGATTTGCAATCACTGGTTTGATGTCCAAATACAGACCAGTGACAGGAAGTGTTCCTCAGGAATTGGTATTGGGGCTGGCACTGTTTAACATCTTTATTGTGACATGGACAGTCAGACTGAGTGCACCCTCAGCCAATTTGCCAACAACATCAAGGTGTGTGGTGCAGTCACAGAATCACGGAATAACAGGATCACAGAAAATACTGAGTTGGAAGGGACCCACAAGGATCATTGAGTCTAATCCTTAGCCCTGCACAGAACCATTCCCAAGAGTCATACCATGTGCCTGAGAGTATAATTCAAACACTTCATGAACTCTGACATGCTTGGTGCTGTGACCACTTCCCTGGGGATCCTGTTCCAGCACCCAACCACACTCTGGGTGAAGAACCTTTTTCTAGTATTCAGTCTAGACCTTCCCTGCCACAACTTCAACACATTGCCTCAGGTCCTGCCACTGGTCACCACAGAGAACAGATCAGTGCCTGTCCCTCCTCTTCCCCTCACGAGGAAGTTGTAACTGCAATGAGATCTCCCCTCAGTCTCCTCCCGGCTGAACAGACCAAGTGACCTCAGTTGCTCCTGTCTCAGTGTAATGAGACAGAAGTGTTTTGCTAAGAAGGATGAGTAATGAGGAAGACCAAGACTCCTCCTTCTAAGAAATTGTAAATCTGAAATTAAGAGGCTCCAATTGAGAAAATGTGGAGAAAGGAAAAATTACAGCCCTTTATTAAAGGATATATGTGTATTGGCAGAACAACAAAAGAACACAAAAACCCCCAACCGAATAATAATCCTATACCCAAAAATCCCCTTCAAAAAAACGTAAACAGTTCAGTGCAATTCTAACCACAGTCAGCAGGGGGCGCTGTTGGATCACTGGAGCAGCAGAGCCTGCGGTGCTCTGTGTTGGCCAGCAGGGGGCGCTGTTGGGCTCTGTAGATCTTCCCGCCCCCTCACCCAGAAAGGGAAAAGGAGAAAGAAGGATGCTTCCCAAAGGGGACTCACGCTGTCTGTGGCTGGCTGTGTGACTTCCGCTTCCTTCATCGATGTGCACAAAAAACTACTGCCAAAAACAGGGGAGCAGAGGAAGGAAAGAAATAATTTTCTTCCCAAATAGTTCCTCTCCAATGAAGTCCAAACAGATCCACGCTGGGGGCAGAAACAGGGTGCAGGCAAACGGGGGCCAGAAAAAAAAACAAACCAGCCAGGCGGCCAGGCTGAGAACAATGCAGCTTCAGAGCTTTTCCAATCCACACCTTGTCTCAGTTAAGGCAACAGCGGAGTGAGGTTTCCCAGGAGAGGGGAGAAAAATAAAAAGACATAAAGAAAAAAACCTCTTCACCCCTCCCCACAGACTTTGAGGGCCATCAGTCTGGAAGCTGAGTCTCTTGGCCAGTCCTTTTGTACTAGTCAATTACCCAAGGCAAAAACCAACCTGCCCATTCAACATCCCTCTCACGCAGTGGGGCAGGGGGAAGGAAAAAAATTCCCTACTTAGTTTTTTAGAACAAGTGAACCTATGACAGCTCCTCATACGGCTTCCTCTCAAGGCCCTTCACCATATTTGTTGCCCTCCTTTGGACACTCTAACAACTTAATCTCCTACTTATATTGAGGTGCCCAAAAATCACTACTTGTGTTCCTGATCCCTCTACCAATCATCCCAGTTTCTTTTGATTACCTTAGGCTTCTTTTTCTTGTTTCATCAGGGCCAGTTTGAACAACCAACGGTGGATAGCAATCAGAGTGCCTTGTTAAATTGGAGGGTTTTCCAGTAATGTCCCTTGACTGAGCTCCTGGAAGACAGCAGACTTCCCTGTGAGTTGAGTCCGGTCTGCATATCAGGCCCTATGTTCCCTTTAGAAGGGAGACTCCAATTACAAGTACCCTTCTTTTCCTTTTGACAGGGGAGGTATTGATGCAGGGTAGAGGTGTTGTCTTAGGAGGTTCCACTACCCCAGAAGGACTTTCGCCCACCTGAACTGTTGTCTGGACTTCTAGTTCTAGAGCCCATACCTGTTGTAGAAGTTCCTACCTGTCAAATTTTGAGGAGGAGTAACCTTCGTTCTGGTACATGCCTCCGTCTTTAACAGACCTTTAAGTAATTATCCTGTAGGGTTCTGAGTCCACCTGCTTCTCCACTATGCTGGAGATTTGAGAGTCCTGAGAGTCTTGAGACTGTAATGTCTCTGAAAATAATCTGTCTGTTTCTTGCTCATTGTCTCAAATACTACACAGCCTGCTCACTTCTTCCTGCAGCTCTTCACCTGGAGACACAGCTCTTCAACCATTGCACACCTTCTGCAAAATGAATGTTTGTCTGCCCCTGCCTCATGAAGAGGCATCAGGCACTTCTGCCAACCTGTGACCTGGAGAGCCGCATCTGCCATCAGCAGGTCGGGCTGGCTGGAGGCCTCTGACAAAGCTGGTACAGTGACTCCTGCAGCTACAGTGGATGGAGCTTTATGGGGTGTCAACATCATAACTGAAGCTTAATCTAGTACACTAGTAAGACTTGAGCTCTTGCTCTTCCTTACCACTGAGTCTGTTGGCTGCCTCTATTGGCTGCTCCCAGATGATCAGAGAAGGAGCCCTCCCTGCCTGCTCTGTCTCTGCAAACTGCCATGCAAACTTCTGTGCCACGCCCTCACTGACATGTCATGCCCTCACTGATTTGCCATGCCCATGTTCGCCCACTCCTGTTTGCCATCCTGCTCTTTGTCAACACACTGGAGGGAAGGGATGTCATCCAGAGGAATGTCAACAGGTTTAGGAGGTGGGCTTGTGCGCTTCTTATGAATTTCAACAAGGCCAAGTGTAAGGTCCTGCACCTGGATTAGGGCAATCCCAAATACAAGTAGCAGGCTGGGTGAAGAATGGATCAAGAGCAGCCCTGAGGAGAAAGACTTGGGGGTTTTGGTAGATGAGAAGCTCAATGTGACCTGGCAATGTGCATTTGGATATATATTATATAGATATATATATTGAGAGTTTTTAGCTGGGCTTTCTTTCATGTTTTTATTGATTATATAACATTTTTCCCTCTGTGGCAATGAAAGTGTCTGTCTATTGCTTCCTTTTTTATTCTTTGTCAAATTCTGAATCATTTGTTGAACATTGTGAAAGACCTGTTATTACATGAAAAATATGTAGAAATGATGTAACTAGGTCATAATAGACAGAGCAAGAACTTTGCTATAAGCTCAGAGAAATAATGAATTTGGTAATATAGGTAAAAGTTTAGCACAAACAATATTTTAGTGGACAAATTATCAATACTGATCAAATTAAAAGGAAAAAAAATTTTTAAAAAATGAATTTGATCCTTCCATATTATTTTGGATTCTTTTTTTTTTTTTTTCCACAAAAAGAAAGTTATTAGTCACAGGGAGCTAGGTCTATAATTTGATTTCCAGTACTTTGGAAACTGTGTTAGGCGATAAACTAGTAATGAGAAAACAAACAAATGAAACTGTCTAAAAGGTCTTATCATTCAACAGATTTTTTTTTTTTTTTTTTAATGAGAAAAAACCTGTGGGGCAAAGCTCGAATTTTCTTACTCTCTTAGTTTTGAAGATACCTAAACACACACAGTATTGAGTCCTTCTTAGCTGTCAGCAAAACCGGTTGAAATAGCAGCAATGATAATTGAATTTATATAAAAGATATCTATCCAAGTGATCTAGGACCTTTGCAAAAGGACACATAAACAAACAGAGAACACTTTGTGGTTTTTATCAGACAGTTAAAACTGAAGATAGTTGGAAGTAATCTAAAAAAAATAATGCCTTCAATTTTTCCTTCTAATTAACTGTTAAATATCAGGAATACTGTGAATGACAGTTCATAGATAAAAACACCATAAAGCCAAAGACAAATAGGAGGTTTTCTTTTTGTTTAGTGTTATTCATTTCTGGACTGAACTCATTACCAGAGACATCAATGAGGCAAATGTATTTATCCGGTGAAGTTGGATGCATTTGTTGCATCCTGACATTCATTCATTTGAAAATATGTTGTACAAGGAAGAGGGTAAACGCTCAGAATATACAGTCTTGAATACTGGGCTCCTGCTGTGCAGCTTGCAGGATTCAATGCTTCTGTGTGTGTCTATTCGTAAAACTAAATCCAGCCACAGAGGCAGCTCACTTTAATAGTACTGAATTAGTTATCTCCACGCCCAGGACAACTTTTCTCAATTTCCTCCTTTATGCTGCATGTGCCAACATCGTCACTGCATGCCATAGGCTTGCTTTACAAACAGACTGTGCTCTTATGTTGCATTCATTTTGGCTTCCAAGTGGAAGTGGTACTAATGGGTTTCTTGGGCACTTACTATAAAAACAATTTGTCTTGTTGGCAGTTTCAGATACTCAGGAATTCTATGTACTTGTCTTCACTTTGCAGATCATCTTTTTTTGGCACTTAAATATCACAGGAGGAACTTCCTGACTGGAGATAGCACTTACCGTATTACACGAGCTGTGCATTCTTTTTGGCTCTAGGGTTACACATAGTGACAAGCATTTGGCTCTAGCAGGCAAAATAAAAAAGAATAAATTACATCAGCAGAAAAATTCAGGTCAATATAGTTTTGAGCTGCAAGACATATCTTGATTTTTACCACCCCGATGAGTTCCCTGAGTACAACATTGTGACTTTTTTTTTGTTTGTTTTGTTTAGTATTATGTAAGACCACATTTCTTTTAATTACAAAAAATGAATATTTCCTCTTATGAATATGGTTCAGCTTCTAGATATGTCCTAAATATTTTTAGCTATCATTCTGTTGTTGAAAAGAACAGGTATAAAAGATGCATTTTCTTTCAGGTATCATGTTTCCAATGAATAAAAACCTAAAAGGAAGGAATAACACTGATTTTTGCAATCAAAGTTTTTAATACAAGTAATTCTAATTTGATAGTACATCTTTTGAAACTAATCTTTTTTTTGTGATAGATAATAGTTAATTATGATTGTCTCAGCAAGGAAGTTAAGTGCTGCCTTATACTGAATATATAGATCAGCACTCTTTTTGAGATCCCTTGATTTTAGAGCATTGCTTAGTATTAAGTGATCATGAGGAAAGGTACATAAAAAGTCAAAAAGTGATATGCAAGGCATAGTAAAGCTTTCAGCTTTTCCACGGACTACGACCTTTTTGAGAAGATGAATGTCCAATAAAACAGAAAACAGAACTTGAAAAGTGAATGGTGGTGACGCAGCACAACTCTGTCCCTAGAAGAGCACTCAGAAATTAGAGCTAGAGAATGTGTAAAATCAAGGGGTGGGAGAAGAAAAACAATAACATCCCAAGCAATTATGATGAGAGAATGCTGTATGTAAAATTCAAATGAAGAATAAACCAGTATGTATTAATAAAGAGTAAAATAACTTTGTACAGGATCAAGTTACTCACTTGAATCAGAGGAAGAACTTTTCAATCATTTCTTTCACCACCCTTTGTAAGGAAAACAATATACTATATGTTGGAGGCGGGAAATAATATCAGTAGCAGTAATAATATTAAGGAAAAATAAATGTATGCTGTCATTATCCAACTAGGATATTTAAGTAGCTACAAAGGGAAGCGGTACAAGAAAGTAACTGCAGACATGTTGCAGTACAGAGATGAGGCTGAATATCTACGTCTGTAGTCGTACGTACGTATCATACAGTCTCTCTCCATTTACAAAGATTTTGCTCCTTGGTAAACACAACCACTTTCTAGGAGAGGACTAGCAGGTGAAACAGTCACTGACAAGTGTATTGTGGAGACATCTTACAAGTTACTTATTCTGTCCTCCTATGTACCAACATTGGGTGGTGTATACTTAAGGCTGGCATATACTTACAGCTGGTATATACTCAAAATACTAGGCCACATATCATGGTGAAACTTCTTAAGCAATTCAAGGGATATGCAATCTTCATGCCTAGGATATGTGTTTTAGCCCAAAAGACTTCCGGCCTCTGCTGATCCAGTTTCAAGAACCTGAAAAGAAACAGGAAGTTTGGAGACCCTGGAAACCCTCTAATCTATTAATACATCTTATTACTGAATGATAACACTTCCCAAGGTTAATTCTGCTTTTCAATATCCTTTTGCTTGGCATTATATTTAAGTGATATTTTGTGGGATGCTGTTACTTAGATATGGCAGCAGATCTTTCTTTTCAGTACATATAATATGCCTTTGACTACGTAAATGACAAACCAACATCAGATGTATGTAACGGAGACTTAAAAAGTGGAGCTTTATAGTTTAAATTGTGAATGAAGTGCAAATAAAAAATAGCTAATACTTTATAGTGAAGCTTGCAAGTACCATTGTCTTTGTAGCTTTACTAGTCCTTTCATTAGAGACTCAGTCAGGGAACTGCAAATATCAATCTTCAGTTGATTTAGGAAGAAAATTTGAATTAATGAATTTCATAAAGAAGAGAGAAGTAAAAAAGTAATGAAATTCAACAGATTATTAGAGATAATATAAGAGTTATAATGCCTTAATATGGTGGTTTTAACACCAGCCAGAAATTATACTCCAAATAAGCCACTCCCCTTTCCCCGACCTTTTCCGATAAGAGAGGGACAAAGGCAGAGACTATGGGTTGAGATAACAATTTACTGAAAACAAAAAGGAATAGAATAAGAAAAAAACCATAACAGCACCAATATTAATAGCAAAAGTTTACAAAAAAGAGAAGGTGCTTTACCCACAAAAGGTATTGTTGTGGGTTTACCAGGCCTCCCTGGGGCTGAACGGTTAATTCCAGGTAGACTTCCAGAACAAAGCCAATCAAAAGTTTTAGTAATGCCTCTGCGAATGCCATATTTAACAAAACAGAAGAGAAGCCTGTGGTGCAGAAGAAATTCCAGGCCGAAAGAGAGGGGAGGAGAACAAGAGGCAGCAATGGAGCCTCCAAGGTCAGTGTAGCAGAAGCGGGTAGGAGAGGCTAGGGGGGGCCCCTCTCTCCCTCCAGCAGGGGAAAAGACTTAAAACCTAGAGCCCCTGCCACCTGTGGAAGATTATTTAGAGTGAGGAGACCCTCCTGTAGCTCATGAAGGAGCCTGTGCCGGAGCAGAGGAGTGCATGGAAGAAGCTGTAACTCTGTGGGAGGCCTAAGATGAAACAGAGTCTGTCTGTAGACCTGTGACCCATGGAGAAAGAAACCTATACCGAAGCAAGTTGTTCTGGGTAGGAGTTGTAATCCCAGTGAGGGATTCATGCTGATGTAATTCATTTGTGACCCTAAAGGACAGCAGAGTATGAAAGAACTGTTGTCCGAGGGTAGACTTACGCTGGAGAAGCTTATCCAAGGCTGTCTCCCGTGAGAAGGGACCCCACAAGAAACAGGGGATGGACTCGATGCCATCATCATCCCCTGTAACAGTGGTGAAGACCCTGGTGCAGCAAGTTGTCTCCTTGCAGTCCATGGAGGACCTCACAGGGCCCGAGTACCCCCCAGCCTCCGGTCCTGGCCCGGCAGGGAGGAGCAGGGCCAGTCCTGAGGTCGATGTGCAGCAGAGAGAAAGAGAGAGAGAGATTTCCAGCTACAGCCGATCAGAGCCGTCACCCTAGAGATAATAGAAGGAAAACTTCCAAGTGCTGCAAAATTGATTTAGAAGAACTGTCACCCTGAAAGTAGAGAAGAGACTTTTCTCCTCCTGGACTGATACAGGGGGGAGGGGTAATTTTGTACATACATAGAATTTTCTTCATAATTTTACCTAGTTAGAATTGTTGTATATATTATTCTTTAGTCTTTATCCTGCTAATAATAAATTTAATATTATCCCCCCACATCATGTCTCTTTTGTCTGTATAAAACTTCTCTCAACTTATAAAAATTGTGTAAAAGGTTTGAAAAAATTGGTCCAGAGTAAACCCACGACAGGTATTCACCACCTCAACTTAGTTCCGCATAGCTGCCGGGATAAAGAAGGTGGCCATTCCTGTGCACTGTACTGCATAGTTTCCTCAGAAAAAGACAAGATGGCGGGTGGTCCCCACTGCCAGCTCTGCCTGTCCCCAAGCCTGAGACAATGGAAAAAAATGATGGAGGAAACCCCAAAAAGTTAGATTGTCCACGTTGCAGTGGCCTCTCTGCTGCACTGGGGCTCGGGCTCCACTGGGGTTTTGACTTTGCCGCTTTGGACAATGGGCTCACCTCCACGCAGCTGCTGCTGGTACTGCTGCTTTTGACTGCTCCACGCAGCTCCGCTTGGCTCCTTTTGGCTCAGTTCAGCTAGGCTTGGGGTCACCTCTGTCCCTGTGGTTCCACACAGTGCTTCCCACACCAGTGCCGCTTTTTGTCAGCATCACATCTTCAAGCTGCATTGCCACCTTTCAGCACTACATCTTGGAGCTGTGTCTTGGAGCAACAGGTAGGGGATGGGCAGCAGTGGTAGCAGAGGACGGGTTCCATGGGCCTGATGTCGACAGCCTTTCCATAGAGAGTGGAAGACAAAATGGTGCACTTCAAGGGTGCATTCATCATTTCTTGCCCCCAACATCATACCCCCAGTGATGATGTGCGTGGTATAGAATAGCAACCTCACCATGCTCAGATGCTCCGCCACCCCTCTGCAACCAGGACACTTACAAACACCTGGTTTTATATTTGCTGATACTATGCCATGGTGGCTGCCAGCTCCTCCAAAAGGTAAACAGAGTCATTCTGGGTTTGATGGCCGGGTTTTGGTTTGGGGTTTTGTTTTAATTTTGGTGGGGATTTTTTCACATTGCAACTACCATTACAAAATCATTTTCTAACTACAGACTCATTAACAACCATAACCTCCCTACTAGAACTATTTTTTCCAATAGTTCTGTTATGCCCCTCCTAAGTTTTCTAAGCATAAAGCATATTTTAAAACAAATTTTATTCATATTACTCATATCAACTGTTCCTGTCAGCTCTGCTTCTGTGCATGTCCCGTATACTTGTGAATACATGAAATATTAAATGCCTAGATACATTTTAACTTAGTGTTTTTATCTGTAAAGTGAAGATTTAAAGAAATTAGATGTCTTGCAAAAGATCACAGACAAAATACTGACAGGCCAAGGAACAGAGTGTTCAGAAGGTACTTTGGTAAAGCAACAGATGTTATTAATGTGTGTTTGAATGACATATGTGCTTTACTACATTTGTCAATTAGTGTTGTTGCTGTTTTACCAGCAGAACCCATATGTTATAGTAAATAACAAAGGATCACAAGTATTTTTTTCTAAATTTCAGATGACTATAATGTATAACCATGTCCTCCAAAAGGTTCTGACTCCCTATCAAACTAAAGTATTCAGTGGTTTCTCAGGTGTTAGGCCCAAGCATTAGAGTGTTCCTATCCTATAATTAATTCTTTATTGACTTACAGAAATTACTTTTTTATTGGTCTTTTTTGAATAATTTATTATTTTTGTTTGTTATGTTTTTGTTAGAAGAATCCAGTTCTTCTTTAACTTCCTCCTTCTCTGAAGTCTCTGCATCTATATCTCCATATTAGTCTTGTGAAATAGAAAACATTTGCTATCCAGCTCTTGAGGTATCAATTTTTTTTCAGTTCCATAGCTTTAATCCAAACATTTTCTACTATTTTCTACTATTGTATTATTCTTTTCTAATCTATTCAGTTCACTCTGATGGTAAAAACACATTGTGAAAATATGTAAAAAGAAAATGTAGCATCACATATCTGAGTAGTTTTGCTCAATATATTGTGGGTTTTAAGTCAGTTGCAGTTGTAGCTCAAAATGTTTCAGTGAAAGTTATTAGAGCAAAATATTGAAAGAAATTTACAAAGTACATAATACAAGTAATGAATATTAGCATATTTTTAGCTTTACTGCTGTTTACCCTACAATAAAAATATTTTATGGTATGGCCTAAAATATCTAAACATAATGAAACAGCACAAGAGGTCTCTAAATTGTCTCTGAATTTTCTTTTAATGTATTGAAGTTAGCCTGAAGATAGAACTTTGTTTATGTGATTTAATATTTATAAGGGTAAACTAACTCACTAAGTAGCACATATTTACATCTCTAAGTAATTGCTCCCAGTAATTAGTTAATTGCATTACTAGGGATTGCAGAGTGCTCATGAAAAATATTTTCTGTACATCCAGGGATTTACAAACTGAACCTGGACTTCATATAGCCATAGTGTACCTATTATAAAATAATTATACATAATTTATATGCACTTATCCTTTGTGCAGAAAATCTTTCTGATATCAAGTAGCTAAAACTAATTGGTTACTAAGGCATCTCTGTAGACTTTTTTCTGCCTGCAAAGCTAGGAATAGTGTAACAGTATTGTTTAAACTTATACTTTCATTTTAACATTATTGGAAATAATGTCGTATGAAAGTCTGATAAAACCTGAATGCCAAAAGCACAGAATTTTTTTTTTTCTTCTATTAAGAAGATACAGAGAGAATCTGGTACCTCTTACATTTACTCTGGTGCTTGAACAACAGGACAAAGAGATTCAAAAGAAAAATATTTTCTAAATCTTCTGTTAATTCACAGAATTAGTTTGTTATTATATTTGAAAGAACTGATTATAATTCAGTATAGGCAGCAGTTTGAAATGCTACTAAATGTCAGATTATTTTAATAGTGGCATGACTTCTGTTTTAAAGGTTGATACCTCTACAACTTGTGAGTGAATTATGGCAATTCACTGACAAAAAGCAGGTCATCACAGGTACACATAGTATATATGTCAGTACGAAGCAAATGATATTCTGGTTTCCTCAGAAAGAAGGAGGGTTTAAGTTTGTCTAAGATATTTTTTCCTAAGTAAGGCTCTGATACTGCATGTTCTGCCACAGTGCTAAATTTATACTTTTTACTCAAGACTGGGGAGTCAGGTGGTTTAGTAAGTATACAGATCCAGATTCTAATCATGTGTAGAGTTGGTTATACATATCTTCCAAATCCACACTGATAAGCTCCAACAAGCCTCTTTCAGGGATTAAAGCAGCTTTCAGGATTACATATATCACAACTGTTTGAGAAAGAATATTGTAACTATGAGCAAGATATGGAAAGAGTGACAAAAAACTTTTTGAAAGCTGTATTAGAATATTGCTTAAAATTCAGATAAATATTTACAAACAAAGATCTGCCTAGGGGAAATCAAACAGAAATTAAAGTAAGGAACTGCTGCAATAAGAATATCATTCATCTAAAGTATATAATGCCTTGTATAAATAAAAAACACCTAAATCTCCCTTGGAAATAGAATGCAAACATGAAATGAGGGTAGACATATCCCCAATAACCTTGTTTTTTTAATGAAAATACAAAGATTTTATTTTTCTAAGTTATACTGCCAGAAGAAGCGGACAGGAAAAGAAATTATAGAGGTCATGTATAGTTGTGGTTTGTCTCACTTTGTCTTAAAATATGATAGCTGTCACAATTTGCTGTCTGTAGAATAAAACAGTTGTTGCTGACATCATTCCACTCTCCCCATCTCATTCGATAGTGACATTTGATTCTTATTTGGATCCATTCTGGAAGGCTTCTCTGTTTGACCAGGTGGGTAGGTAATGCCAACCAAACAGTAGATAATGTTTTGCTTTCCTTGGAATTCTGAAGTATATTTATGGAATAACATACTTCTGTCAATGAAAATTACCTGGAGTAGTATAACACCAAAGCTACAACTCTAAAGCAAATTCTAGTAACCATGTGTATTCGTGTCCATTGATGGATACCATTTCAAGTAGCTGGCACTTGAAGCTATCTCTATACCTTAAGTGTAAAATGTGAGTTTGTTTTTGCCATCTTGTGATGAAAATTATCAGTTAGAAAAAAGACCTGGGTTCTTGTCCTGTTGTTCTGTTTTTCCCTCCTGTGTTTTTGTCTTCTTTGTTAAACAGTTACTATGCAATTTTTTGAGCAGAGAATTACTAAATATATGGTCCATGTTTTATTAAATACACACAGTGAAAACCTGCTCTGATTTGGTTAGTTAAGAAGCTTGATAATTTTAACATCTGTTATAGCAGACACAACTTTATGGCATTTCACTGCCTCACAACATAGTATTGAATTTATTTTCAAAATGGGTTGGAGATCTGAAGAGATGGAATTATCCTGATTTTGTGACTTGGACACTGAGTGGCATTGTCTGATAATTCAAGGACTTGTTTGAGTGCCTAGAAACTCATTTTTAGAGTACTTAGACCTTCAGTTTGGGTACTTTTCTCAGTATCTTCAACTGCAGTTGCAGGAATCCTGGAGTTCAACCGTAAGCCGTTCATGATATTAATTGTACTCCCAGAAAAAAAGAGGAATTCAAAACCTGCTGCAGGAAAAAAGTTTGTTGTAAATGCTGTGATTCAGTTGTTCTACTTTCTATCACAAAGTTTTTGCATGTCTGGACTGTAACAAACCCAAGTAGAGGAGAATCTTGAGGGGAGTAGCTCTCCATGTTCCTTTCTTCAAAATGAACACATCAAAAGACATCAAAGGCTCCCAGTCCTTAATGGTGGATTAATTAGAATATGAAAGTACATAAATTGAAACAAGGTAATCCTTTTTATATATAAAAAAATAAGATGTATTCTGTTTCACAAATCAGAATTACCTGAGAAGATTTGAAACAATTATCCCTTAGTCCCACAATACCCTTTTTTCTAGCTTTGCTTTTGAATCAAACAAACTCCATAGGTTCTCTCTAGATTTTTAAGAAAACTTTTTCTTCCCAAGTTTGGCTTTTGTTTATACCAAAAAGTAAGCCCTTTGTTTTGAACAAAGTCTCAGTCTCCCTCATCCTGCAGGCCCTTCCTCAGTGCCTGCTTGCCTGCCTCATGGTATTTTTCAAGCTGACCAGATGTTCAGCCTAAGAGAGCAGTCTTCCCTTTCCCATAAGCATTCCTTTTAAACTAGGAAGGCAGCAACCTGAGCAAGTAGCCTTTTTCCCTGTTGTTCAACCACTCTCTGTAGACAGAATATAGAATCATAGATTCACTAAGGCTGGAAAAGACCTCTGAGATCATCAATCCCGTTAAAATGCATCATGAAGTGCTAATTTTTTGAACACTTTCAGGGATGGCGACTCCACCTATTCCAATGCATAACCAGTCTTGCAGTGAATAATTTTCAACCTCAATCTCCTCAACATGCAATGGCATACGTGTGCAATGAACTGTCACGTAGTTCAGTTCATCCTACAACAGTAGAAATCAGGGTCTTCCTAGTCCTAGTGTGAGCTTTCACCACCAAAATGTGAATAAAAATCACTTTGGTTTTCATGGATAGTTTCAAGAATAGAGTCCCAGTTTGTCCCTTTATAATTTGGTCATTAACCTTTCTGCCTGCTACCAGTTCTCTCCTCTGCTCATCTTATTTCACTTATCCTCTTTATTCTTTCATCCTAGGCTCTCTGTGCCATCACTTAGCTTCACACAAATACATGGACTTCTCGCCAGCCACCCCAATTTCTTTTGTTCTGCTTATTCTCAGATCTTTCCTTGTGATTTCTGTTTACTATCACAAGTTCAACGTTTTTGGTTTCTGTCCCCTCATTGACCTCTTCTCTTTCAGTTATTTATTCCCATGTGCCTTCTCATTAAAAAGAAAAGGAAAGTGAAGTACCTGAATTTAGAACCAGTATGGCTCTCAGGAGTTCCAAGCAATAGTAGTTATCTGAGAAAAGATTTGGTTAATTCCACATTGCTTATTGTTAATAGTTCTGTGGTGATGAGCATGTGAAAGCTTTTCAGAGGCTCATACCTTGAGCAGATTTGAAGATTTTCATGGGATAACCACAGACACATTTTTGACGGACTTTGCAAAAATCTCTTTTTCTAAATTTGTGTCATTGCGGATTTTTATACCAGGAAATAGTTTCTTATTTTGCTTTGTTTTCTTTAGACACTTTATTGGGAATAGCAGATCTGTTTGACTGAACATTTATGGGAGAAAAGAAGTGCAAATAAATCCATCCTGGGTTGTTCACTTAGCATGGAAAATATGAATTCAGACTGTTGAACCTAAGCAAAGTTATAATCAACTGAAAATATGAACCACTCGCCAACCTTAATAATAGGTGGTACCTACAGTCCTGCTTAAAATCTTTATGATGCTTTTGTTGTCATGGAAGCAACTGTTCCAACACAAATTCCCCTAAGATTTCATTCTTTGATAATAAGAGTAATAGACTGCATTTAAATTTACTTGTGTATGGCTTATTTTCTCAGGGTGAGAACACCAGTGCTTCAATTCTCACATCATCAGTGTAAAATGTCATAACAAGATGTATGTTCTAGAGAGAGGCATACTATGGAGTAAAATGTGAAGTATAGAAAAGTTGTGAAATCTCAACATAGAGCGACTGTGAAATCTGTAATACATACATATACATACGTTACATTTTGGTAACATAGCATGGTTTTACAAAATTAAAAAGAAACACAACTGCATAGGTACAGTTGCATTTCCTCCTACTCTACTGTTCTGGTAAAGTATACTGATTACTATTAGTTTCTGTGTAGAGGCTGGTGCAGGCTGCAATCAGTTTATTTCCCTTATTTGTGTATCTACGCAAAGGAGCATTATTTCTTCTGGCATTTGGAGAAAAAACACATCTGTTTGCCTTTGACAACTTAGGTGTTCCTGCCACTCCTTCAAACTCATTGCACCAGAACTGTGGAAAAGGAGGGAAAATTTTCTTGATAGCTAAATAATCTATAGAAAAATATGAAGGGTAATTGAAGATAAGTTTCAGTAGAATAATATTTAAGACTTTTATTTAATTATTATTGCTTTAAAACTCCCTTTGTTTGCTTTATAAAACTACTTCTTTTTACCTTTAAAGATAAATTAATTGTCATGTAACTCTATGTAATCATAAAACAAGTCAATATAGCAGTGATACAATTCAGTTTTCTATTCAGCTTTAATGTTTAACTTTCCTTACACCATGCTACTGACAGTAGGATATACCTTTATTTGCCAGCAAAAGAGAAATAAAACCAGTAAAACCAATATATGTTGAATCCCTTGGCTCCAAAAATTTACATTTGGTTTTCAGAAGCACTGCACATTGCTAGAACAAATCTGTTTTAACATAAGGTATTTGTTGCAACTTTTAATTTTACTCATCTTCAGGATGAAAAAAGAAAAGAATTTCCATCATATGTTCTGTGATGCCTCATTTAAATGTCTTCTTCTAATTTGCTGGTATTAAAATTTCTCTCACTGAGAGTTACTGTGGCTATGAGACATACTTTGTTCTTTCTATAGCAAGGTTTGCTGTCATGTTTTTTAAATTATGTAATTTTACATTTAAGTACCTTCAAGAAGCGGTTTCTGAACCCTTCTTCACTTTTCCTCATCAGACTGCTAAGACCTTTTCTAGGTTAAATGTCCACTAGATTTCATAGGTTTCTGGTTTTGCCAAACTCAATTAAAAAAATAAAAATCTAATGCACAGAAGAGGAGCTTCTATCTGCATTACTCAGGGATATTTCCATATTGTTTTTACAGAAAGACAAAACCAGTTCACACTTTGATTTTTAATGGAATGTACTCACCAGTTTGACAGCTATATGAATCTCTCTAAAAAATCTTGAGAGCTCATTGGAACCCTAGTCTATGCTCAAAGATGACTGTTCTAAGATGTGATGACATTCAAAGATGTCATGAAGGAGTTCCTCAAAAAACATACAGTTAAATCCCAAATGTCATTATTTATCATCTTGATGCTCATCAAAGGTGTCCAAAATGGCTGCCCTGCCAGTGAGTAGGCTGGGGTTGAGCAAAAAGTTGAGAGGAGACACAGCTGGCATGGCTGACTCCAGCTGACTAAAGGGATATTCTATACTCTACAGCATCAGACACAGGAATAAAAACTGGGGAGAAAGTTTACAAGGGCTGCTGTTATTTGAAGACTGGCTGGGCATTGATCGGGCAGTGGTGAAAAATTATCTCTTTTTTTTTATCATTTGTGTTTTGTGGTTTTGTTTTTCTTTGTTAATATGTTTGATTTTGGTTTTATTCATCTTTCTCAACCTATGAGTTTTCTTACTTTTAGCCTTCCGATTCTCTGCCCTGTCCCAGCATGGAGGGAGTGGATGAGCAGCTGTGTGGGGCTGAGCTGCCTGCTGGGGTTAACCCACAACAGTTTAATCAGGTCTGCATAAGAGTGCATTGGCTAATATTTTCACTACAAGTGTGTCTGAAAGTTGCTGTTAAGGTTGAGACCTCATAGGCTGGGTGGCAAGAGAAGAACAGAAGGGAGATAGGATTTTTGCAGGTGTGCTGTATATGTAGTACAGTTCTCAAATTCTACATTCCCATATTAGAATCACAGAATGCTTGAGATTAGAAGGGACCTTTGAAGGTCATTTTGTCCAACCCCGTACTCAAGCTGGGTCACTAAAAGCCACTTGCTCAGGACCGTGTCCAGACAGCTTTTGAAAATCTCTAGGAATGGAAGACTCAAGAGCCTCTTTGGGCAATCTGTGCTAATTCTCAGTCACAGTATCAAATATGATAGGATATGTATCATGTCTGTGCTAGTTTTGTCTGGGATGGTATTGATTTTCTTCATGGTAGCTGTTATGGGGCTGTGCTTTGGATATGTGCTGACAACAATGTTGATAACAAAGATATGTTTTTACCACTTACGCAGAGCCAAGGCCTTTCCTGCTTCTTATCCCCCACCAGCAAGTAGGCTGGGGATTCAAAAGTTGGGAGTGGATACTGCCAAAACAGCTGACCCCAGCTGGCTCAAGGGATATTACATACATATCATGCTCAGCATATAAAGCTGGGAAAGAAGTAGTAAGGGAGGGATGTTTGAAATGACAGTATTTGTTTTCCCAAGTCACTGTTACATGTGATGGAGACCGGCTTTCCTGAAGATGGCTGAACACCCCATGGAAAGGGCTGAATGAATTCCTGTTTTACTTCACCTAGTAAACTGTCAACCAACAAATTTTCTCACTTTTGTACTTCCAGTTCTCTCCCCCCTCCTACCAGGAGGGACAGAGAGTGTGTAGCTGTGTGATACTTAGCTGCTAGGTGGGGTTAAACCACAACAATAGATTGCAAGATGTATCACATTACAAACATTTTCATATAAAGTGCTTACTTTCAGCATATTCCATAGACACAGTCACTTTCCTTACATTTGTTTAGTGCTTGTGCTTCATACTCAGTTGTTCTTTTTGGGTTATGTTTTGCTCTCAGACCTTCCAAGGCCACTGAGCCTTTACTTCTCTCGTTCTAAATGCTTTCACCTATCCATTGTGCGTATGCTGCACCATCACTTGACACATCATTTGCCTTTAGTTCTGTATACAAATGGTTATGCCTGATGGTGTGCATGAGTAAGTAAATACAGGAACAGGGGAGTAGATACATGGATAGAGACATAAAATTAAATATATGTGTAAGGCTTGAAGAAGCAGAATCAGAGTAAGCATATATTGAGAAATCAGAGGGTTATGGTAGAGGGGCAGTGAGCAAGCAGACAGGTGTTTCACTTCTGACCACTGTCTTCAATATCTTTAGTCTCTGTGGCAATGTCCTTCCTCATTCTCTCTCATACCTCCTTCTTACTTCTTGAGCTCTTTCTGTGTCAAGTAACCAAACAGAAAAGCAAGTAGAGTCTCAAATGAAAGAATCATCAGGAAAAAAAGAATTATCTTAATTCACAAGTAGCTGAAGAGAGGAAAACTAATTCTTTCCTAACCCTTAATCCTCTCTTGCTGTTCTGTTAACCCTTGTACTCATGCTGCAGAGCAAGGCAGCATCAGTTAACCTGTTCAGGTATGCTACAGCACTCACAGACTCTACTGCATTTTAAAAGCTTGTTTCCAGACTAGTCTTGTATATCCCCAGTGTACAATCCTGCCTTTCTCAAAATAGTGTGTGTATGGAAAAAGTGAATTCTCCATGGAGAAAAACCATGCCTTTCAAAGTAGCATGATTTTGTTAGTTTGTATACATAAAGTTATCTCACACAGTCCAATGGTTATAGAGATTTTCTCTTTTTTCCCCTCTTTATGCATATTTGCAAACTCTAACATGGTATGTTCAGCAGCTCGTTCAATCTCCAAGCTTACTTAGCCCTTGGCATCTTCGTTCAAGCTGCAAGAGCAAAATCCATTAATGTCAACTGCAGAGCTGTTCTTGTGGTATGGTATGTGCATATGCTAAGACCAGAACAACACATAGCTTTCATAGAAGTCATTGACCTATATTAGCTTTGATCGTGAACTTAAAGGTTATTGTATGGTGGAGCCCTCTGCTTACTCAATGCCATTTCATTACACTTTTATATGTTTTTCTTATGATGCTAGGTCTTATTTGAAAAAAACCATTCTGTTGATGAGCATATTTGACCCTCTCTTGCTAGCCAGGTTTACTGCTTTGCTTATATTTATCTTCCCTTGTTAGTAAAGCACATAAGAAAAAAAGATCAAAAACAGCAAGTAAGAAGTTTTTAATGTAACAAGTGATCAACTAAAATTCATTATAGTAGCAAGCTTCTGTTCTGGTTCCAGTTACTCAAAATTTCTTCCAGTGCCTGCAAAAAGGAAATTAGGAGAGCAAGTTAGTTTGCTGCGGCCTGCAGGTCTGCAGACACGGACTTCTGCTGCATCCAGAGTTCTTTATGTCTCTCAAAGGTTCTTTTATAGGAATGGGATGCAGTAGGCAGGCAAGCTGAGTACTAGTTGATTCCTGGTATAAAAGAGGATTAAAAGAGAGGGTGGCTTCAAAAGCTAGTGCCACTAGCAAAGTAAAAATGAAAAAGGAGCAAAAAAAGCTGCTATACAAATTGAAAAATCCATTTGATAATATTATTTTTGATACTAGAGTATAGGTATCACACTTCACAAATTGCTCATTATCGCTGACTTCTAGTAGCAAGGTGACTAATGTACACAGTGTTTGGCCATTTCCTCACCTTTTACAAAGCTAGAAAAAACTTCAAACTTAAATAAGCTGCTTTGGCAGCTGAAAAACAATTTGCCACAATCTCAGTAGAAAAAAAAAAAAAAGAGAAGATTCAATACATTGGTACTGCAGTTTTATGGGTGAACAACTTTTGGGACATAGGAATACTGTTCATGAATTCAGAAACAAGTTGAAAATAGACAGGGCATATGTTACACTTACGTCTGCCCATTATAATGTAGTAGTTAGTTTGGTTTGTCTCTTTTTGACCAGATAATATTACCTCTAGAGAAATCATTATCAACAGTGCGTCTTTAAGCCAGGTGTTGCCACACATTGGATATCTGTGTTTCTTTAGGGAAAAAATGAGTTCAGTTGAAAACTGAAACTTAGTTTGGTACTACTGGTGGTATATAACCAAAAATAGAAGTTAATGCATAAATGTACATATATAAATATGCATTTGCACATAAATAATAATACTTTTACTGACAGATCTACATCATACTTCTAACATTAAAAACAAGAAAAATGAAAATGGATTGCTGTTCTAATGAAAAAGTGTCCTATGGATTCTTACCCCAGAAACTCTTTTAGACTTGTGAATTAGCATCTGAATTGAATTCTTGTTGGTGATTTTTGTACATTTTGTGACCCTTCAATGAATTAGTGAGGTGGTCCATGAGCTTTATTTGTCTGGCTGATGTCAAAGCAATCCATTTTGCATGTAGAACACACTATAACAAAGCACTAGTGAAGGCACATTTCCAAAATGTTGTGAAAACTTTGGAAAAATCTTTTCTACTGTTTCCTCCACCAATTGAGTTTCCTCACCAATATTCACTTGTGGTGTATGAGGAGTGGAAGAGTTTTAATTTTCCTTACTGTTACAAATTTTGTAAATTATCTAAATTGTTATTTGCCATTGTAATCTAAGGAAACAAAAGGTAGAGACAAAAAATATCAATAGGGAATATTTCACGTTCTATGAATGAGATGGGATTTAATAGCCTTTAAACTTCTACAAGGGGAGAACAAGAAGTCTGAGGTTGTTTATGTAGAATGGTGTCACTGATAAATGAAAACTGAAACACCCAAAAAATATCAATTTGTTCATGGATGAAAAACAGATCTTCTGAACAAACTGTTGCTCTAGGCACAGCATATGCAGATTGGTTTTACACATCAGATGAATGCAGTATAGTTGTCTATCTGGAGTTATTAATAATATTCTCTATTATCTGACTCCATTTATCAGTAATGGTAATTTTTTTTTTTTTAGATACGATTTTGCATGATCCTTCAGATAGCAATACGGATCTCTAAGTTGAAAAATTAGACTAATAGACTATAATATTGACTAAATATAATAGAATCTGCAATATGAATTTATAGAATCATAAAATTATGGAAGGGTTTTTGTTGAAAGGGACCTTAAAGACTGTGTAGCTCCAACCCCCTAGACATGGGCAGGAATATCTCTCACTAAACCAGGTTTCTCAGAGCCCCATCCAACCTGGCCTTGAGCACTTCCAGGGATGGGGCACCCGAAACTTCTCTGGGCAACCTCATCACCCTTATAGTGAAGAATTTCTTTCTTTGCCTGTTGCCTGTCCCAGAACTGGTGGCTGCAGGGAACAAGGCACAGTGGGGAAAGCAGCTGGTGCACCCTGTCCTCCAGCCATCTCATTTTGACTGTCATTGCCCCAGGATGGCTCAATGCAGAGGCCACCACTCCATTTAACAACTATTCAGTTATAATTACTCACTTTAATTTCTTCCACATGAAACAATAAGATCAAATGCAAATATTATTATGCAAATATTAGTCCACTCATTTAATTCACAGTTACATAATTACCAATTAAATGGAAAGACAGATCTCACATGTATATGCTGTAAGTGTATATTGGATTATTGATTTAAATTATTTCATATACAGTATTTTCTTTACACTTATATACCATATTCAAAACAAGTGCCAATGGATACTACAAAATCGATCTTTTTGTTGCAGTATGTATAAGAACTTCCACTTCACCATTCGCTTAGTACTTTTAGTTCATAAACTCTTGGGGACAAGATAGAATTTTTCTATGATATTTTTAGCATATTAAATGGTACTTTTGTGAGTGGGAGGAAGATTAAATTTAAAAAATAGGTAAAAGAAATAGCTTACTAAATTTGGTTAGCAAGTTTCATTTTTATTTTCTGTCTCCTAAAACCATCAAAAATTAAACCCACAGAAATACTAGGACTTGAAAGTTCAACGTCCCCACACAAAAGCAGCAATGTAGATTTTGTAATGAACAAAATAAACATACATGTTTACATATGCACTTACATACCTATTATGTTATAAAGTATGAAAATGACATCATTTATCAACATGAATAGTTTATTTCTATTTCTTAATTCTATCTTGATCACAGAGGATACAAAGAAAAGCTTTAGTCTTACCCAAAAATTCTTTTTCTCTTTTTCTGGTACACATTTGTTAGATAATTGAAATTGCTATTTTGTGTCAGAAAATAGTGTGCGTTGGCTCACAATATTTGAAATTATATTTTCTAACTAATTCTTTACACTATTTTCTATTTTATTGCAACTCAGAAGAATTTTCAAATTAATAGTCTGTAATGATACAGTAACCTAACTTTGTAAGTGGATAGAACTGATGTAAGACTGCAAGTTATATGTGTCTTTAGTAACTTCCATTTATCAGAATCAGATTTCAATTGTCATTATGGAAGTAAATTTCAGTTTCTCTGAAAATGTTATACAATTTCTGCAATGTTGATTAGTCTGAATAACATTGTACTCCTAGCAAACATCATGACCTTCCTCTTCATCATCTTTTCCATATCAGGAATGAGTATATCTGAGCATAACAACCACATTCCTCATACAACATTTTGGGAAATCCAGTTGTTAGCTTTTTTTTAATGCTGAAAATAGATAATTAATTCTTACACTTTATTTTCTGTATCTAAATCTCTTTAGAATGCATTACAGTATTGTACCTTTCTTCACTTGACTAGGAAGTTTTCATAAAAGTTTCTACAAAGCAGTTTGTTAAAGATTTCTGAAAGGTCAAAATAAATTATATGAACCTGTTCTCATTTATCCACTAATCTATTTTAGTAGATTAGAGGGTCTTGAATTTCCTTTGCTAAAGCCATGCCATTATTTCCATCTCTGTTCTGCATTTTCAGAGTAACAAAATAGAGCTAACAGTGGATTTCCTTTTTCTGCATTGGCAGGGAAGCGCCCATGAAGATAATTCGTAGCTTCTGTTCAAAGACTAACAATCCTCCCTGGCAAATGATTTATTTGCATAGATTAACTGGTTGTTACCTGACAGTTGGTAATCATTTTGTCTAAGGTTGGTGACTTAATAATTCTTGGATTTGGAAGCACTGTTCCTGCAAATGGTGTGAGGGGTTTTTGTTTGTTTTTGTTTCATTTGTTTGTTGGTTGGTTTGTGTTTTCCCAGGAGGGACAGGGAAACGCAACTGGAGCCATAACATGGATATAAAATATTCTGTTGCCCTTATGAATAAAAATCACAAAATTAGAAAGAATGCTAAATCTATTTTTATCACAAGATAATTATCAGAATTTAGAATGATTTTCAATATATATAATAGGTTTCTCCTTCTCTTGCTTTATTGAACATTTACTTTTCATACCAGCCACTGCCAGAAAGTGTAGCCTATATAAGTATTCAGTATGCTGCAACCTAGCTAAATTATTCTCTCTCTTTAGGAGTTTCTCTTCTTTGATTATATACATCATATTTTTCAATTATTATGTTCAGTTGTGATATTTCAAGGAAAGAAAAAGCATCCAGGATTAAAACTAAAGCTAAGCTAATGCAGCATTTCTAATTTTGTCCCAACACTTGTGTAGTTTCTCCAATGATATTCAATAATATTTATTCTTCTCCATTAAGTATGGGTTTATTGTTTTCCCAGGATCTATCTATATTGAGAAAGGGCTTATATTTGGGCCCTGAAATCTATTAGCTAGAGAGTCATCTAAAAAATTATTTGGTATTTCAGCTCCCAGTGAAAGAAGACTGCCTTTTAAATTAAGCAGAAATCAAGAATTTTGTGTGTCTCTTAGCACTTTCAGGGTGTAGGTTAACTTTCCATGACTTTGATGCATGTCACAGGACTTTCCTAACTAATGAAGCAAAGTCACTTGAAGAAATTCTAGTGCATTAGACAGAGGCAAGGGACTTTTCCAGGCTCTGAAACATTAAATTGTTAGAATAATCCCTGAAATGCTTTCACTCTGTGACATGTAGTTGTTCCTGGGCACAGTCTGGAAACTAACATAGGTCAGAGAAAAATCCCTGAATGACAGACACCTGTTTTGGAGAGTAACAAAGCTGAAAGTATCAATGTGAGATGTTTCCTTAGCTGGCCTCAATAGGAGAAAATGATCTCATGTTTTTCTTGGTAAGATGGACATAAATTCACTTGTGTGTCTTTTGAATACCATTGAACAACTTATTTTCCAGGCTGTCCAAAAAGGTTTAATTTAACTAAATTTTAGAATTGTCTACTTAGAGGAAAAGGAAAAGAATTCCTAAGATTTAGCCAATTAACTTTTAGCCACATAAACCAGCTTAGTTAATATGAATGTAAAAATATGTTTCTCCTCATGTTTCATGTGACAAACTGGTATAAATTCCATTGGACTTGGAGAAAAAGACTTTGTGAGACCTTCAGTCTCCTTGAAAGTTTCCTGACCTGGATGTCTTTGTAATTAATTTCTCACTCTGGAAGTTATTTGGGTTAATAATAATTTTTGCTCCCTTTCCTCTTTATTTGTTTTTCTTTAACCCAGATAAGAAAGTGTTTATCTGTATTTCCAACAAGCCCCAGTTTTCTTTTTATTTTATAACACTAATGGCAATTTTAATTTGAGGTTTATGGCAGGTATTTAATCACTCTTTATCCTTAGCTGAGAGAATAACAAGCTACAAAGTCATTGTGAGACACAGTGCTCTTCCTCGCTAGGAAATGTTCAAGCATTTTGTCACATGCAAACTTCATAGCTCAAATTCACAAGACCTGTTAATCATATTTCTAACAGTTGCTTGAGTAAGTTAATGATGTATCTCAGAAAGGACTGGAGATAATGGCAATCATGATATGGACACAATACTGATTTAAGGAGTTTATCGTGTTTTGAGTAACACAATTAAAACTTACTACTTTGTTTAACTAATCCTCTCTAGTAGAACAACAGTGTTTTAATTTTTATTTAAATGCTTTCTAGATATGTAGTTGCAATTTATTTGTTAAGAAACAGTTTCTATATTTATATCTAGTTATGTGCTTATGGACCACCCTTGTAGCATGAATCAAGATATATATGAAATTATATTTGTTCTTTCTATTTTCTTCATAAAGTGAAGCAAATTGTTCTTAATAATAACAATTACAGAATATTTCTTTTCTCTCCTGAAAAACAAATGTAAGCCATTTAAAAAGAATAAAATTTTGTTTTCTCTCTTTAATCCTCAATGGGAAAATCTGTTCATGATTAAATAAAATGTGATATATTGTCAAGAATAGGAAACTGACACTACTTGTCTGACCAAGTAAAACTTGCTGTTGCAGAAGCTGGACATTACACATTTAGATCACAGCTAAATACCTTATATATATCACTACCTTCCCCTTTTACACAGATTAGAACACCTTAAATGTAAGAGATGCAATTTAGATTTTTTCCTTACTTGTGAAGAATTTAATCAATTACTAGCAGAATTCTCTTAACCACCTGCTTTAAGTGGAGCTCACACATTTTTTTCTGTCTTGCAATAAATAATGAAACACTGATTGGCCCACAGCACAGGACAAAAAGTGAATGTGACTACCTAGACTTCTTTTTTAGGCTATTTCCTGTCTGACCTGAAGTTACTTTGAAAGGGAAAAAATGACACAAAAAGTCAAATACTTGGAAGACTGTTCTGAAGGGACAAGACACTTTCTGACTTTTGTCCAATGACAACTTATTGTCAAGAACACAGACCCAAATCCTGGCTCTCTGCTCATAACCAAGATACCTGAAATAAACTGCAGAGTCAAAGTTCTGCTTCCATATCTGTCTACATTTCTTCTATTTCTTCCAATATACTGACAGTTTTGAGAAAAATGATGACCTTGTTTCTTATCACAAGTACAGCAGTACTTGGAGCACTGGTGAGAAATACATGGTTTTGAATTTTCTCAGTTCAAGGAAAACCCAAATTCTTCTTGCGACAGCTTTCTAACAGTTGGTTTACCAAATAAATAGGAACAGAATAGTCACCAAAGCCCTGACCAGGTTCCCTGAGTGAGAGGAAACCAACTTTGCTTAATAGATAAATATCTAAGCATGGAACTTTGAAAAACAGTTTGTAGTTTGATATTTCAATTCTGCCCGAATTATACTCTGTGTAACTAAATCTCTAAATTCTTTTATGTATTTTGGTCCAATTTTTCAAAAATGTGATACTGATTACAGCATATATAACTGAATTTCCTTACTAAGTTTTCTTGCACATACTCTTAAATTATCTAATTGGGACATTTTATAAATTTAAAACCCAATATTTCAGTAAGAAATATGCAATTATGAGATGCTTGTGATTTTAGTGTCTAATACATTGTGTGCTTTTTTCTTACAGTGAATTATGTTCCTGACAGTACTTTTCATAAATTGTATTTATTAAATCATATGCTCAATACATTTTCTAGTCTCATTGACATTGTTTTGCATTTAAAACTCAGAAAAATTTTATCTTTTACTGCAAACATCTTCAAATAATGGTTGAACAGCTGATATTAATTTTTTGTACGTGAACTGACCATCAGTTAGACAGAATCTTCACTCATGGGAGAGAGGACTAGTTAATTTGTATGACTAATTATTCTGGTTTTGGACTGGGAGAGTTAATCTCTTCACTGATCTTTCAAATGTTGTTATACTGTTATACAAAATAAAATTTAGCAATTAGTATACTGTGTGAAGTAAGGGGTCCATATCATTATATATTTCTGTATGACAAGAAACATATAGTCTCTCTGAATTAATCAAATGAGCTAACAAATTACTGTGGATAATTACAGGCATCTAGAGATGTGAGACTACTAGCAATCACAGACTTGTAATGCTAAGAGAATAATTACATCTTGTGGTTTGCCTTGGAAAGGATTAAAAGATAGTCTACCAAACTGTGCTATTTTGAAGTATTTTAGTGCTCACTAATGATCATCTGGGGGGCAAGAGAAATGTTTTATTAGTCTTTCTAAAAGACTACAATGTATTTTCTAACAAAGCACCACTTAATGAATATGACAAAGAAATTAAAAATATAAAAAAAAGAGGGTAATGAGAGTACTCTCCCTTAGCTTCAGCTTATATCTTAAATGTCTTATAAAGCGAGTTTGTGATAAAAAATGGTAAACTAAAACTGAAATAGATTAAAAGGCACTCATGTAATGCCATATCTGGCTGAACTGCAGAAATAGTAAAATTCATATTTGATAATAGTGCTAGAAGGATATCTGTTTATACAAACATTCTAGATTGATCAAGATATTTTGATCAGATGGGTCGGATGCTGATAACTGATTCAGTTGATTCTGAGTTAATTTTTAGATTAAAGTTAGCCATATCTGGCTTGTTCATGGGTCTTGCCTACCCCAGTCACAACTTCCTCACCCATTTGTTGAAGAATGCCATCCTCACCTATTGTTAATAGTTTAAAGGTCTCTTCACAGCTTGGTCAAACTGTTGTCAAAAATACTTTTCCCCTGCTTAGTCAGGTGGATCCCATCCCTTCCAAACAGATTCTGACCTTCAAAGAGGGTTCTGTGGTCATTGAAACTGAAATCTGCTGCCAATACCAGCTGTGCTACTAGTTGTTGGCATGTAGTATTCAAGGTCCTCCTTAGGCGCTTCCTCCTCACCAATAGGACAGAGAAGAACAACACCTGAGGCCCCATGAGCTTGACCACTCTTCCCAGACTCATGCAGTCAAACTTGGTACTTGCCAGGTCACCTCTGGCACCAGTGCCTAGAGTGGAATAGCAGTAATAGAGAACCATAGCCTCCCCACAGTATCCTATATGTGATGCCCTGAGAAGCCGCAAACCTCCCTGTATGACAAGTGTTGCATTAAGAACATAGAAATTTTTCATAGAATAAAACCTCTTGCTTTCCAGCTGGTCCTCAGAGATCAGAGGGGCTGGGTGTGGCTGGGCTTAATATCTGATTAGAAACAATTCAATACTATAAATCTGGTTGTGCCCAACACGATCCCAGGTGCACAAAGAGTGCAGCTTACACTGTAAGCCTGGTCTCATTTAAAATCACAGATTCATAAATAGTGTGGTTTACCAATGTGACACTATAAGTCTTGTTGAGTTCAAGAAGAACTTTCATAAACAGATTCAGCAATAGTGTAGTTAACTCCTCCAACACTTTAAGTCTGGTTCTTTCACAATTTATATATTCATAGTGTGGTTTATTGGAGCAACAGATTAAAATTTCTTTTAGGTTGCTGGTGGTAAATCTGCTAGATCTGCAAAATATAATTGTATAGTACTATGTACAAGTGTTCCCAGGTATATTCCAGTGCAGTCAGAGGTGCAAATCTTACCAAGAAGTGGCCCCTGCTTTGGTGAGGAGAAAGGAGCAAGCCCACTGATTTGTCTGTAAAGTGTCCGCATTCTCATTCTCTGCCATGGAGGATTTCAAATGCCAATTTATACTTTTGAGGAAAACCACTTTATGTATAAGTGAAGGAAACTGAAAGCTGCAAAAGGGAGAGATTACAAAGGCTGTGGGTCTTGCACAGAGGTGGAGCAGAGCTGTGACACCTTAGCATCATTGCCTCTTCCACCTGGCCAATTGCAGCAATAAGGGTCATCCGTCCTCCACCTGAAAACCTATCATTCCCACAGCCATCATATCCATGGAAATCCCATCACCACATATCTCATGGCATATTTCATGACTGGCCTTATTCCTAGAGGCAGGTTGGCAAATGGGGTTCTCTGACCTCTGCAGTAGACAGTTTCCTACCACCTATCCCCAGCTCTCTCTGGTCCTGATTGGCTCTGGCTGCTCTGGCAGGGATACTTCATTTCATGGCACTTTCAGCTCATCAGCTATGACAGCAGCAAAACTATTCTGTGTCTGACTTCTCAAGTCATCAGAGGGGTAGGATTCTTTCTGCTGGTATGGGAAGTTATCAGTTTCCAGACTTCATCATAATGAAATACAAGTTCTTCCTTCCTCTGTGCTACAGCTGTAGATTCAGGCCCTTGAAACTCCAGGTCTGAGAGAAGAACAAGCAGAACTCCTCACCCTCTCTGATGCTGCTGATGCTGCTGGCCCTTCATCTCTTTTGCTTCGTGGCACAGCTCCTGAAAAATTGCACACTTTTAACAGGCTAGGATGCCATGTGCTCCAGACTCAGTGAGAGGCACTCCCTGCAGCCTGAGACTTGCAGAGCTGTGTCCTACTTCTGAAGCTATGCCTCGAGTCCAAAAGTCGGAAAATGAAGTGCCATAATAATTAACATGGTGTACACTGGATATAGTAAATAAAAATTTTCTTTCTGTGCAAATTGCTTCTCAATTCCCAATTTAGTCCATCTCAGAACTCCTTTGCTCTTGTGTAACACTGTATGAATGATATTAAAGTTGATGGGCTAGCATCAGATGTTTTTAACCCCAAATCAACACTTAACTAATTGATAATACATTTATACTTGCTCTTGCAGGCAGTTACCTATTAAAGGAGAACATGCAGTGATATTATCTTAATTGTTCTAATCTGTGTTATTAAGCTGGAGAAAACAGAAATGTACAGGACATCATATGGCCACTGACAAGTGAAATTCAAATGACTATTACAGGTGGAGAAAGGCAATGATAATACCCAGTAACCCACTTACATAAGTACTAGTCTTTGGAAGCTAAATCTTACTATATTGGCTGTATGTGGTGAGCTGTTGGCTGTGGCAGTGCTGCAGGAATGACCTCTGTAAGAATAGGCTGGAGCTGCCCCATGCTGGGCACAGATTGTTCTAGATGATTCCAGAAGGCCCAGCGCAGGACACAGCAGAGCCTGTCAGCCGAGCTGGTGGTGCCTCTAGGAAAACATATTTAAGATTGGGATGAAAATTCCAGAAGGCAGAGAGAACACAAAGAGTGAGAAACAGAAGAGGGAACACCATAGTCACAGAAAGGAGGAGGAGGAGGAGGAGGAGGAGGAGCTTTTCCAGGCACTGGAGCAGCCCATGGAGGATGCGCACAAGAGTATAAGAAAAGTGTGAGATGGAAGAAGCAACAGAGAGAAACCACTGTGCATTGACTGTAAGCCTTCCCCACATATTTTCTCTGTTGATTTATTGGAGAGATGAAGGGATTGAGACAACATTTGGCAATTACAAGGAGAAGTGTGGAATGGAGTGAATTTGAATCTGGGGAAGAGGGGAGGAATTTTCCCTTTGTTTGTCCTTTGCTTCCCAATACCATAATCAGTAATTATATCTATATCTAATCTATATCTAGATCTATATCTATATCTATCTATATCTATAAAAACTCTGTGTCTTTATCTTGACTAATAAACTTCCTTGCTTCTGTTCTTTCTATTTTTTCCCTACATCCCAATGACTGGTGAAAATGAGCGAGCTGCTTGGTGTGAATTTGATTGTGAGCTAAAGCTAACCCACCACATCAATAAGGGAGAAAGAGACTAAAAAGTGGTGGTTTAAACTACTAACTCCATAGAAATCCTGTATGGACAGGGTTAAACAAATAATATGATTAGTCAGTTTAACCAGCCCATTGAACAGGGAGGTGGTTAGGGTTAGCTCTTAGCAAATGCTTATCATAATTTTTGAGATGCTTTTGCAATAATGTAATTATCAAACTCAGATCTCCAGTCAAATGCCCTTCTTCATTTGAGCTGCTGATATTAGAATGTTATCCTGGGGATGGCATATACGTATCTTCTTGCATCTGAATATCTCTCTGTTATAAAGGCTGAAAAAAACAAGTTGTAGTTTGTACAGTCTTTTAATGTCTGAAACAAAAATCCACTAATTTGAAGAAATATTCAAATAATAAACATTCCTGATATTCTGATGGCATCTTCATAATCTGCACTTCAGGAACATGGCTGAAATATCTGGCAGATTTTATTTTTGAACTCATGCCACTGGGGACATTTCCCAATCTCCTTTGTTTATGTTTTAAAAAGGTGGTCACAGCTATATTTTCTTAAATGAGTCGTATTTTTGTGCTGGACTTACTTTGGCACCATCTACTTAACATTGCTGCCTAGTCTATTTTCTAATTTCCACTGGCCTTGAGTAGAACACTTATAGTCTGAAAAAAAAAAAAAAAAAGGAGCAATAACCATCTAAAAAGAAGCTTATATATCAAACAGGGAAATGCTGAATGGAATTTTTATGGGGTAATGACTCTGGACTTAAGCTGTCACTAGGTACTGTTGTCCACCTTTATAAGACTAAAACTAGTTTTGGACTTGATCTCATCACCTAACATATACTTTTTTTTAAGTGGTTATTTGTAAGTAAGATAGATTTTTCTGGCAACATGACTGACAGAAAATGAGTACTTTGAGAAAATTTAAGATATCAAAAATGGACAGTTTATATGCTGACCCACAAATCCAAAGGTTCAATTGTACATACTACTGTCATTTAAATCCTTCATGGCATTTAGCATGAGTGATTGTAAGATAAGAGATAACTTTCTCGTTCATTAATTACACAGGTATCCAAAAGCAGAATATTGTGGTTATTTCATATTTTCTTCATAATTCTCTGTTACATCACAAAATTGAGTTATTCTTGTAAAAATGTGATACCTGGAATTCAAATAAAACCTGGATTAAGACATCTTCCTCTGATAAGAAAAACAGAAAGCTAACAAAGTGATATCAAACTGTGTGTGGATTCTGTGAGAATCTACGGGAAAGAAGACATCTAGGGACAGAGGTTCTTCTGTCTAGTAAACACATGCAGTATATACTCCTGAACTTTTGTTCATTTTGTCAGTAAAGAACTATATTTATGCCACTTCTTCTTTGTATGCATTTGGAGGACTGTAAACCTGTGTCTGTTGTTTCTGATGTGAACACAATGTTCAGTATTACATTGCTTTTAGATATATTTATATAGTAAAGTATTTTTATTGCATTAATTTCAAAAGGAAATCAGCTGAATTTGTTTAAAATGGCATATATTTTAGTGGTATTTATAGGCATTCCATTATTTCTAGGTCAAGCAAAATGTGTATTCCATATCCTAACAATCTTAGATGATTGTTAGGATATAGAATACACAGAGCTTGGTTTAGCTTTCTTATCTCAAAAATAACTTTTTGATTTTGAGTAGTGAATGGAAAAATGTGCCACCCTACTCCTTCAGCAGGGATTTTTTTTTTTCCCCCGATTTGTCTTCTCATTTATTAGGCAATTTTCTAAACAGCGTATATGAATACTGTTCTTCATGTAAACTGTATCAGCTAACTCAGAGCAAAGAATTCTACCAGCTAGTGATGCATGTGAGAGTCAAACATTGAAATGTTTAATTCCTACATCAATTCATCTACTTTGGGGCATTGCTAGAATATCCTCTGTCAGCTGAATACACAGTTACATTTTACATTAATCAGTGATTAAGATGTTCATTTGTTTAAATCCTTTGAATGGCTTAATGGAGGAGGTATTCTTTTACATGCCTGATATCAGAAGGAATTAACTGTAGAACTGTATTTGTGACTATTCTAGTTAAAAATAAATTTTATTTTAGAAGATTATTTTATAATGTAGTTCCCTGAAAGGAGACTGCCTTATTACATGGGTGGATAGAAAACTGTCTCAAAATGTGCTAGTGACACACCAGTGAGTGACCTTTTCATAGTGAGGAAATTCAGACATCCAGATTCCCTTTCATCCCCAATTTAATGCTTTAATCAGCCTGTAGTGTGGGACAATTCTGAAAGGGAAGAAGAGAGACAAATATGAAAAGAAGGATGATTTCCATCCCTCTTATTTAATCTGTCATTATCTAGTTATTAATATAAGATTTATGGGGAAAGAATGAGAAGGAGAGATAATGCAAGAAAAAGAAAAAAATGTACGGAGGTATGATTCTGCAGACCGGTGGCTAGAACTTTTCAGTACGATGGGGAACAGACTTATTGTCTTTGCTGCTAAGATTCTTTCTGAATTTTATTTAATTACTTCTATTAAATAATAATACTAGGAAAAGATTTATGCATTAAGTTCTGAGTAAAATGACTGAATTTTGGAATAATAAAAAATAACTGCATTTTGCTTTTTCTACATAACGTGAATGGCTTCTCATTCTAATTTCAAATTGATTCAGGACCCCTCTCTCTGTGAGCAATTTGTAGACTTGTTTCTAAATCAACATGTTTTGAAACAACATATTTTGAATCAACCTGTTTTCCTGAACAGTTTTTGTTTGTCTGAAGTGGTTCTCTGAGACACCAGCTTTTTATCACTTTGTCTAAGCATAAGGGTCTGAAAATCTTTTGTGCCAAACAGAAGCAGGCATCAAAGAACACCACTGATCATATGCTACTGAAGAACCCGTGTCTACATTTCTGTGGACTGGATTCAGGATTTGAACTCTCTAATATTCCAGGTGATAGACAGTTCTGCATTTTGAGCTTGGGATGAAGTTGCTAGCTTTAGGCCCCTGGCAAAATTTGCAAGATGACCACTTTCTGGAAAGCAATTACTGAGATACCGTATGTAGAACAAATTTTTTCATTACAAGAATGGTTCTTTATTAATAGACCACCTTTGATACTGAGTTGGCCTTTACTCAGTAAAGTGAAAATTAGTCTAGCCTACCTTGTGCCTATTAGTAAAATAGGTTGCTCTCCTCTAATCAGCTGTTTCTCTTTCACTCTGTTAAAACAGGAAACCTTACCATACAATGATAAAACTTACCCTCCTTCGGGAAATACCTCAATGTTAATAAAAAAGTTGAAACAAAAGTGACATTTAGAAAATAAAACAGACTTGTCTTCAGGGATGTCACCTCTCTTCCATAAGAATGAGTAGAAAAAGTGCTTGTATAATAGGGAAGTGGAAGGGAGTCACACTACACATACCATATTAATGTCAGAGGTTAATTTTTGGTTAGTGAAAGACAGATATGTTCACAAAAGCTCTTAGTGAACCATTTAATCCATATATAATTTACTTGCTTTTCATAAGATCAGTTTGAAACAATTCGAAGAATTTTAAATTAATAGGAATTTTTTAGGAAACTTTTTAGGAATTCTTCCTTCTTTTTTTGGCAGTAGACTACTTAAAAACACTTAGTAAAAAAGATGAATAGTCTGTTGGAATGAAAAGTAAGAGCAAGGTGCATAGGCCACTGTTGTGCTTAAATCTGATGTTGTCTAGACCAAATGTTTAGTTGGTGGAAATCAAGGTATATACAGATGTGCCATCTTGGATGAAACTGTAACAGATGGGGGCTGCCATTAGCTACTGCCTGTCTGCTGAAATATGTTAACTAATTATCTGAAGGTTTTTCAGTCCATTTTAGTGCAAAGTAAAAGCCTTCAGTGGGGACCCAACTTAGATGCTTCTATACAAATGGATGTAGCAGAAGGAATAAGCAAGAGATGTTAGAGGTATATGCACACCTCTAGAGCTATGACCTTATTGGTATCATGGAGACGTGGTGGGATGGCTTCTCAGGAGCAATGCATCCCAAAAAGAGGAAGTCAGGCAAAACTGACAAGAGGCCTTCATGGTTGCACAGTATCTTGCATGACACCCTTGTCTCTAAATTGAGGAGACATGGTTTTGACACAGTGGATAAGGAACTAACTGTATGGCTGCACTCAAAAGAGTTACAGTCAATGGCTTGGTGTCCAAGTGGAGTCAAGCAAGGAGTGGTGTTCCTCAGGGGTCAGTGACAGTGTTTAACATCTTTGCTAGTGACATGGAGAGAGGGATTATGTGCAATCTCAGCAAGTTTGCCAATGACCCCAAGCTGTGTGGTGCTGTTGACACACTGGAGGGAAGGGATGCCACCCAGAGGGAACTTGACAAGCTCAAGAAGTGAGTCAGTGAAATCCTAAGGAAGTTCAACAAGGCTAAGGGTAAAGCTGTGCACTTGGGTCAGGGTAATCCTAATGTAGGCTGTGCAGAGAATGAAAGAGGTGTGACCAGCAGGTCAAGGGAGGTGACTCCCTCTACTCTGCCGTATGAGACCCCACCTGGAGTACTGCACCCAGCTCTGGAGCCCGCAACATCAGAAGGATGTAGATCTGATGGAGCAAGTCCAAAGCAGGACAATGAAGATGTTTAGAGGGCTGGAGCACCTCTCCTACAAAGACAGTCTGAGAGAGTTGGGGTTGTTCAGCCTGGAGAAGAAAAGGCTCCAGGGAGACCTTACAGCAGCCTTCCAAAAATCTGGAGAGGGACTTTGATAAGGGCATATAGTGATAGGAGAAGATTAAATATCATTAAAACATGGGCTTAAACTGAAAGAGGGCAGTCTTAGATTAGGTATTAGGAAGAAATTCTTTACTGTGAGGGTGGTGATACCCTGGAAGAGGTTGCCTAAAGAAGTTGTGTGCCCAGTCTCTGGACAGCCAGGCTGGATAGATCAGCCTGGTCTAGTGGGAGGTGTCCTTGCCTATGGCAAAAAATATTAGAACTAGATGATCTTTAGGGTCCCTTTCAACCCAAACCATTCCGTGATTACAAGATTCTGTAATCTACCAGAAAATACAATCAGAGCATTTTTCAAAATAAACTCTTAAACATTTAAGTAGACTAAATATGAATGAGATTAAGAACAATATCCTGAGTATGCAATTTTGGCTACTCTCACAAGTTTAGCTGTCTTTACTCTGTTTTCTGTTTCCAAAGATGAATATCTGAATTTGAGTAGTCTATATATAAGTGAAGAAACTCTGACAGAACAGCTCAGGGACACTAAACAATTCTAACTTGATCAATAGGCCCCATTTAGCTCCATTACTGAGTCAGTGGGTGGAAATAATAAATAAAGTAAGATCCAATAGTATACACATTACCAATATTGCAAAATCCTCTTTTTCCCAAGACAGTTATAAAAAGATTATACCTTTGTTCTGATTTTGACAAATACTGGATAATTTATGAAATTTCTCTAGATCCAAATTACAAATATATTTGGATCTTCAATGTAAGGGGAAAAAAAAAATCTCAAAAGACAACATAAGAGTAAAACAATAGATATTAAATTTCTTTTCAGCTGTAGAATTTGTGTATTTTTTAGATGTGTCAATAAGTAGAGAATAAGGAAAGAAAAATCAGACATTGACTGAGTTGGTGTGGAATAAAAAATGACCTAGTTTTGGTCTCAACAAAGCAAATTCCATACTTCAGGTTTCAAACAATGACTTGAATGTGAATTTTGAAGATTGGATGGTTATGTTAGACAGAAATGTAGGAAGCAGTTTTAGTAGTTATTAGCCTTAGAACGCATGTATGTATGAATATCTATAGGAGGTGTGAGAGACATCCATCTCCTCTAGTACCATTTCAACACTGACTGTAAATTTATCTGGGGCAGAACAAGAACACAGCCAACATATGATGCTTCATCCAAATGCTTTCCCGTCCTCTAACTCTTCTCAGCTCTGAACTTTCTAATCCAGATAACGAGTCTGCTCTGTAGACTTCAGTGAATCTCTTGCGTGTGGTCAGGTCTTGACACTTTCAGACTGAGTAAGTTTTTCATCTTTGATGTATCCTGTGGCAAGTTTAACTTCTTGCATGAAGAATTACATTTTTGTAAAATCTGACTGTTAATACCTTACTGATACATTTTAAACGTTTTTATTTTTTTTTTTTAAGACAGAGTGAATAAGCTCCATCCACGCTGTTTTATCCACCATTTTCTGATTGTTGAATTTTCATGCTGGCCAGAAAATGAATTCTGAGTTGTTCCTTATACTGTAACTCATTGAATATAATTTTTGTCATTCCTAATAAAGAGTCACAGGATTTTTAATGAAGTGACAGAGCAGGTTTAGCCTTAGCTCATTTTGTCTTGTTTTAACAACCTGCTGGTGGCCACTCAAGACACGTGTTTTAATGTCAGCTCCTTGAATGTCTGGTATAGTAGAAGTCTCACAAGCTACATAATCATTTAACCTATTTATTTTCTTTGTGTCACAGCACAACAAAGACCAACTATGCCCAGTGGTTGGGAAAGCATGAGACATTAAGGGTTCACCACCATCCTCACCAGCAGTGCCTGTCACACCAGCCCCAAGGAGGGGGCAGGGAAGCCCTGATGCCCTGGGCATGAAAAGCAGGGTTTGGTAGCAAGGAAGAGTCCATGAACTGTCCTAGCTCATCACAGTGGATTCCAGAGTCCTTCATAGCCCAAAACTTTAACCAACAAGAGGACCACATGCCATTTCTTCTCAGGCATATTTGAGGAAGGGTGGCAGCAACTGGGGGCAGGAGATGCCAAAATGACAGAGAGACAAGGGAGGACACTCAAAATGGGACACATGGGGAGGTATGTGAAGAGGATTGTTTGCAGGAAAGGGAGATGAGTGGAAAGACATATTTTTGGGACACATACAGAGATGAAACCCTGAAAGGAAGAGCTTTATGTGGGAGAAGGGACATCCTTGAGGGACTGCGTCCTTTGGGTGACCTGTGCTGCGGCAGGACACCTCTGGAGGGACTGTGGCCCACAGGCAACCCAAAGCAATGGGACGGTATGAAGCATGTAATAGTAGAAAGAAACCTCTGTGCACTGTTCCCAACCTTCTGCACTGTCTGTTTCCTCATGAGAGGGGTTTGGAGGGACTGAGTGTATGGTGAAAACAAGAATGGTTGAAACAAGGAAAGGGGAGGGGAAGTATTGGACTGAAGCTGAGTCTGGAGAAGACAGAGGGAAGGCATTTCCCTAATTATTTCATTACTTGTAACCTGAACAAATAATTAAAACCTGATAACTGGCAATACATTTAATTAAATGAAATTTCCTGAGTTGAGATCGTTTAGGTTGTTACAGCCAGACATGGTGACCAAAGTCAGCACAGAGCCCAGATCACCAGGCAAATCCATGGTGTTGCAACGAGATCAAGGACAAATCAGGATCCTTACATGAATCAGTGATCAGGGCAGAAACAGGCTGATGCCCTCAGAGGATGATGGTGGCGGGAAATGCTGAGACATTGTTGGGACAGCATCCAGTATATGGGTCAGGATCAGGCCTGATGAGGGGAACTAGTATCAGACATAACCCTGGGATGGCTGGGCAGTGCTGGGGAGTGGAGGAAAGACCAAGGGCAGGCTCAGACATCAGTGTGCAGGGTGGACCCACCTCAGGGGTCAGGGTGCTGGTGGTACTGTCAGTTTTGTTAATTCTTTGCCAGTTGAGGGGAAACTAGCTGGGAGAGGAAAAGACTATGATTGAAAAATACAGAAAACAGTCCCTAAATGGATGTCAACACGGTAGAACAAAGGATATCCGCTTCAGGGTGTCAGTAGTTTCTGTGATTACAACTCTTCTCTGCTTGAGGAAAACTCGTGACATTGACCTTGGGAACAAGATGGACTTTATAGGCTTGAGCATAATACCACAGGAAAGATATTTTTAAGTTTTCTTGTACAGCAACAAAAGGTTGTATTATTAATGAGGCTTTCTGTATTCATTTAGACTATGATTGCTAGTATTATTATTGCTTGCTTTATGCTGATTAGATTGCCCACTTTTTATAAACAAAAATTCTTGGCTATATGTATATGTATTTAAAATATTTATGATACATTTCCTTTTGTTCATAGTAAGATTTGATCTTAGGGATGCTTTTTCTATACTTTTGATCTTCCTTGTTTCCATTGTCTTTTTCATTGTCATTTTATTCTTACTGAGGAGAGTGAAACAGAATTTTACATAGTACTGAAAATGCAGGATAATATTGGTTCTGTACAGTGGAAAAGTACATTTTCTATTCATTTTTTTACTAACTCCTAATATCCTGATTTGCTTTTGTGACCACTAGTGAATATCAAGCTAATGATTTTTATGATACCTGCCTTTGTAACCCCAAACCATGCTTTTGAGGAGTTGATTGTCAGCTCAGAGCTGATCATTTTTTATGAGAAGTTAGACTGGTTTATTAAATTTTTTATTAAAATTGTAAAGACAATTATTATTTCCCTTAATCTTATCTTCATTCATACTGAAGTTCATCTGCCATTTTAGTACCGAGTTTCTGTAAGATCCTTCTGCAATTACTCACTTTATCCTTACTATCTGGAATAAACTCCTGTCACCAGCAAACTTTGTCACTTTACCTCTTACCCATTTGCTAAGCTCTATATCAATATTTTCACAGGTCATGTTGGTGTAACTCACCACCAATCACTCAGTGTGGGCACCAGTAGTTAATCTCTCTTTCCTGTGAGAACTGACTTTTTCTACCTTCATTTCCTATCATTCTCTAAATAATTTAAAATTGCAAAGCTCTTTTATGCCATTGCTGATCAGTTTCTTTAAAAGCATTTAGCTTTTAAAGAACTTTTTCACAGCCTTTGGAAACCCAAGAAGACTTTATCCATTAGATTACCTTTATCTTATAGGATCTTTGAGAAAGCAATTTGATTTTTGTCGATGTTCAAAAAAAGCCATAAGGTGCTCATGAAATTTTCTGATGATAGAAAATTAGAAGTTAATAGAGAAGGAGTTCAGAATATCTGATAGAAAGAATTAGATTACATTAAAAATGGCTTGAAATATGGGTGATTATCCATTATGTAGTAATAAAAATAATTTCTCCTATAAACTGGGATTTTTCTACTCAGAAAGACCCAAAGTGGGGGAAATGATCATTCTAAGCAATTACAGACTTTCAAGGGGAGAAGGGGAAGAGGTGAGGTTCTATCAGAAAATTATTTCTGTTACAGAAAATAAAGTACCAATGACATTTTACAAGGCATTGGTAAAATCCTGTATAGAATCTTTTACATAGTTCTGGACACCATTTTTTAAGACGAGGTCTACAGAAAAGTTATTAAGAAGGACGGACATTTTATTTTATTGGAGGCAACTCAACGATCATAGAATGTTTGGTAAAGTGAGGTCTGGGAAAGGATATGTTTGCCCTCTAGAAATAAACCAAAGAAAAGGATGACTTAGGGTAAAATATAATCTTTGCACAAGAGCAAACAGGTATAAACTTTCTGTGACAAAATTTAGCTTATGAGTTACAGGAATATTTCTAAGCATAAGAGAAATTAATATTGAAAATACTATGAATGATATTATTTCATGAAGCCTTTGGGACAGCAGGGCACATAGTCTATTACAAGAAAATGTCTGCAGCTAAAAGATATCTGTGACCTTTGAACAAAGTAGAACTATATTTGTCTGCTTCTTACTCCCCTTTTTTATTTCTTTTTTTTTTTTCCCCATAAAGGTTTCCATATATTTGTTAAGGGTATATTTTTGGTTCAGTGAAGCATAATGATAAGAAAACCTGGGGTGGCCCATATTGTGACTCAGCTTCAGAGTCTGTTTTATAACTCTGAAATCACAGTTTACTGAGATGCCCTAAGGTGAGAGGAAAGAATGAAGAAGCTCAGAAGGCCACTGACCTACAAAGCTAAGTATCTAGCAGTGGATAATATTCTCTATGATGTGTTAATTAATTCTCAATAATAAGATGATCAGAGTTTGAATTAGGCTATGGAAAATACTATAGAAAACTGAAGTCCTAAAGAAATAAGAAAAACAAATGTAGCCACAGTCAGGTGGAGAACCTAAAACCCACCAGGAATAGCATGAAGTTTATTTAAAATGAGGTAGTCAGAATATTGTTAATATTATTGATCAGAAACATGTATTTTCTTTTAATTGCTCGTATGAGTATAGTTATATTGTAGTTGCAGAGGAATTTTGACTTTGGGATAGGTTCTATAGTAGTTACCAGTTATAATATAGCCATTTTAATAATATTAAAATCTTGGACTTTTCCCAAACAGTACTTTACTTCAGCCTTTGTATGCAGTTTACTGTATTTGCTTGTTTATGGGTTTTTTTACACATTGCTGAGGATACCATTTAGAAGTCACTCTCAAACCTGAGATTTTGTGGGGACAAAGAGGCTAAGTGGAATTTAACACAAAGTGACATTTTGCTGCTTACAGAACATACAGAGGACAGAAGGAAGATTAGTCACAGGAAAAAGTAACAGGGAACAAGTAAGTGGTTTATACCCTCTGCCATTAGTGTAAAAAAGAAAAAATGTGAACTGAAGAATGACTTTTTCCCTTGTTGCTCTTCACATCATCTCTTTCTTGTGAACTTTGATTTTTAACATTTTTCCAATGAGATTGAGTTATAAGGGTTTTCCAGAACTTTATGGTCAACAGCAGAAACCTAAATAAAAACCTCAAAATTTCTATCTTGTTCCTTCTCAACCTTGAAGGATATTAGTCATGCTCTGCCTTTCAATGAGAGCAGTGGCAAAAGGAGCATCATGCAGAACAGTAATGTAATGATGTAGTTTGACTGCCACTTTTCAACAAACTGTGCTGACACCCCTTGCCGTTTCAATATATGTCCTGCTTTTTTAAAAAAAAAACAAAAAAAAGTTTGCATTTTTGATTAAAAAAAATACTTGTATCTATTTATCCACATTAACTTTTTTATTTCAAGGTTGTTGTTGCATGTGGGTGTCCAACAGATGTGTAACATTCCTAAAATCCTTTAAAATTATTGAAATATTAAAAACCCCACTGCACTTGAGAAAATATTTTAAACAGAATGATGATTGCTAAAGCACTAAAGGTTGCATGTAATTTAGTAAAATTTAAAAGAGAGCAAGGTGAGAGGCAAGTATCTGTGAGACCTTCCTTTTCTTAGTGGATGTGTACGACAAGATTCAAGACACAGCTATCTTTTGTTAATCTAGAAAAGGATGGGACGGGTGAATGCTCTTACTCATAAGAGGGGAGGAAAAGTGTTGCCTGAGGTACAATTAGGGGTGAATTCTTGTTACATTACTGTTATTAATACTTATATTATGGACTGTCATAAAATGGAGACCAGCTCGGCAAGACATATATAGTACAAACAGAGGTAAAAATTAGTCCAGATTAGAATCTATAAATACATCGAGTCTATATATACATTAAAAGATTTGCCCACAAATCTTCTTTAGCTTGGCAAAGATCGAAGCAATCTCACTAATTCTCATGTAGCTGGGAGATAATATGTGAATACTGGGCATATATGCAGTCTGATTCAGTCAACTCTCTTGCTTTCTTGAAACATAATTGACGGAGGGCTGTGAGGAGGAAAATTTTCGCATGAAGATTGTTATAACTTAATGAACCTTGTGAGTTTGATGTGCTATAGCTGAAAAGGGGTGTATTTGAACGTGAAAAGATGGGTAATAAAGTATGAGGTTTTGAAATTTTCAAAGCTGACTCAGCAAAAGGCAATGATGTGCCATCAAATACGTATTTCTTCAGGCAAATGGTGAGGGCAGTTATCTCTGCCTAAGCAGAAAAAAATCTTAACTTTCTCCAGTCTTATATTTTAGTGGAGTGTTTTGTGAGGTACAGACTGTGGAGGCTCCTTTCTAAATATTCAAGTTCCTGTCATTGCTTTATTGAAAACTATTTTGTTCTATAGAAAAGACTTCTTTGACTCCTTTTTTGTCCATATTGCTGCCTGAAAAACTCCAATTTTTTAAAGGATATTGGCCTGTTCCATGTCTGTCCCTTGTCTACCTCTTCGGAAAACAATAATAGAAAAAATAAATTGTATGTTTTATGTAGGAATTGAAATACAAGAACTGCAGCCTGAATCTTTTATAGTAGTTGTATCAAAGGGACAATTCATTCCAAGAAGACAGGTTGGGGATAGGTTGGCCTGCTTTTGTTGCAACTCTGCCTAAATGAATGGTTTCAAACTTCTGCCAGGCCTTACTTGCCATGCTACCAACAAAGACTACTGACGAGATCAGCAATGTATTTAGATAATTTGGGGCTCCTAGACACAGAAAAAGTGATCATTTTACTATTTCTGTGTAGCTATTCCCTTTCAATACTGCTTGTTTTCATTTGCAGGATAGAATGTTCTCTTCTACGCCCAGTGGAATGTAGAAAATTCAGTTTGCAATCTTTTCCTGATCCCTGGAGCTCATGGCACACAGGAAGAGTAATGTGTAAATCCAGTTCCTACTAAAATTCGTTTAAGTGAAAAATACTCAATAGCTTGTGGGATCATGACTTTTGTATAATGTATTGTCAACAGCAGCTTGAATGGGACTATAGCACATTCTCACATGTAATTTGTATTTCTCTTCTCCTTTTTCTACATAATCTGCATCATACAGAGGAAAAATATTGTTTCTTTGAGAGGCAGTGGGTTGTTGTTCCTGCTGAGTTTACAACTAATAGGTGTTGTAAGATATTGCCTTAGAGCACGATAGTGCTGATTAGAAATATCTTACCTGTGAGAAGAAGAAGGACTACCACATTCCACTGACTTTCAAACTCAGCAGGAACATAGAGCCAGGAGCTATTCTTTCTTTCATATTTACCTCTGACTTTGTCCTCATTTAATAACACTTTCATTCCACATAAAGAAGACTCCAGTTAGGATTTCTGAGCTATTACCATAAAGATTGCAGAAAATGCTAGGAAGAGTTTGTGAAAAAAAAAATTGGAAATGGAAACATGAAAGAAAAATGAATATGAAAAGTTTCAGCTATTAAAAATGAAGTGTAAATGAAATACAATGAGGAAGGATTTAGGATTGGAAGGAGTGGAGGAAGTGGCATTAGGATAAAACTCATGACTTTAAATTGTCACAAGGAAAAAGTACTTATGAAAGAGATAGTTACGCCTTCCTCATTCCCTATGTTTTGCCTGTAGACCTCTTCTGTCAACACTTGTGTCCTTGTGTCTGTGCAGTAAGATGGATAATGGAACTGATGTAGCTAAAAATTAATCTGTCATCAGAGTATAAACACTAGCTCATAGAAGTCTAATAAAGAGTACTCGGAAAACTGTCTCTGTTCAGCAATGGTAGATCTCAGTCACTGCCCTTCAATCATTAAGGACGGTAGCAACTCAAAATTAACTGTAGAAATTGAACATAGCTCAGAAAAGGAAAAAAACAAACATCATGAAATGTTTTGACAATTGAACCTGGAAAGAATAGCTAAAACAGAGCTGGTTTTGTTTGGCCTGAGGAAAAGAATGTTAGGGACAGATGTAATGACTATCTGCACAAGTGTAAAGGGACAAAAAGAAGGGTGAAGGGATCAGTTATTTTCAATAACCAACAAGTACAGAATGAGCAGTAATGATCCTTAAGCAGCAGGAACAAAAAATAGTAATAACATTTTATAACCTTTGTTGTGTTCAAAATGCAAGACAAATTAATTTTTACAATATTTCTCTGTAGGAAAGTAATATTATCAATGCCTTTTAAAGATGAAGATATTGAAGTAAAAATGTTTGCTGGATTTCCCTAGTTCAGTTAATGGAAAGCCTGGACTAATATCTGAAAAGGTTTGTATTTGTTTTTGTGATGGATATATCAGTGCTCAAGAGAATCCAAAAAGGGACTGACCATTCCTGAATGTTGAGTCAAACACCTAGGCTCCATGTATACTGAAAGGAAACAACAAGCACTTCACAATGGATTCCACAGAAGACAAAAAGCCTGTTCTCTAGGAAAAAATAAAAAGATGTCTAGAATTATAGTCCATGGAAAGAATATTAAAAACAAGGACTTTCTTGAATTTCATCTCCCTTAGGGACCTAGTAACTTTACTGGGGCTGCTCAGAGACACTATTTTAGGTTGATGGGACAGTCTTTCCCGAAAGGTGAATTCCTTGGAATTTGAGCCTTAGGGACTTGAAACCTTCCATTTGAATTTACTCTTAAAAGAATATATAATACTCCTCAGGGGAAAATAAAAAAAAAAAAAAAAAAGCAAACAGTTTTTTTCTTTGAGATTTACATACAGGAAAGACATGTAAAAGAATTTGGAATGTACATATTACAGGGCATATGTGTCCATGTGTAGAGATATTTTCATATTTGGACTTAAAGTTTACCTCAAACAAGGTCAAAGTCTTTCTATTGTCTTCAAAGGTGCTACGAGTTAATTTTCACATTCTATATTGCTGTCCTAATCAGTCTAAATAATGTAAGTAAATCCATTTTTTAGGGCATTTGTGTAGGGTCCACAGAAGCTTGTCAGATTCTTTACAGTTATTCAGGAAGATAAGCTACTACTTTGAAGCACTTTAAGTAGACAGTTTGCATAAGGAATGGAGAGAGAGAAAAAAAAAGACAGAATAGAATAATTGTCCTTTCCCACAACTTTTTAATATTTAATTCTCACTTGTTTGCCTTCACTTAGCTGCCTTAGAAGGATATAATACTGCAAGTTTTTTTTTCCTCAATTGATAACAAAGTAACAATATATTCAGACATCATCTCATTGTACATTTCAGGAGTCTTAAAGTCCATTAAAGTAACTTTATCTTCAGCCAGTTATCATTCTCTCTACATTATTATTTCCCCAACCTATGCTCCTTACCTCACCATGCTTCACAGTTTGAAGTTGCTCTCATTATATCTGTCAGTATGCCTTGTCAGGAACTGTTTTGTCAGACCACCTGATCGGGATTTTTTATAGATTAGACCAAAAAGAGGTTCCATTTTTAACCCACTTGATGAAAAAATTGAGATTTTTCTCACATGTGCGTCCCTTGGATGGAGTGTCAATGCATTAAGATAGATAGATAAGATGATAATTAGTATATTGTGAAATAAATACTAGGCTAATTTCCCTTATTATTTTAATCTCTGTGAATTCTTTTAGTACTTTTCACTATAATATACATCCTTATACCAAGAAAATGCTTCAATTGTTTAAGCAACAGCTTAAAGAGAACTGCAGTCAACTACATTTACCCAGTTATCACTTCTAACTCGATTAAAAAAGCAAAGAGTATGTAGTTTTTTAAATTCTTAATAAAGAATTGGAAGTTAAGTTTACAAGGCAAGTAAAAAAAAAAGAATGTTTTTATTACAGAAATACTTTTCTGATGTGAGCTGTTTGAAACTTTTTATTTCATGCAGGGTACTTGGAGACTTAATGTGGCCACATTCATATACCTGATATTCCTATATAAGATATAATTTCTTTTGTTAACCTCTTAGCACTGAATCATAGGTCCTTGTCAGGTTTCTTCAGGGTGGTTTGAGTACTAAGCATGAATTCTGGAGAACCTGTTGTGGATAGACTCTTTTTTATGCCTGTAAAAATAGGTTAAGTGGCTGAAATTCTAGACAGTTAATATCTACAAAGATATGCTCAGGAAATTTTCAGTTGTATGTCTTTAATTCCACAATATGGGAAGTCAGAGCTAAAGACCATCTGCTGTAGCAGATAACAATATACTGATGCTGTCAAATCTCACGAGCAGAACAAGATTGCTAACCTGTAGAACACTAGAGGAAAGCAGATGTACTGAATCTATCTGTGGCATTTACAATCACTTGCCTGCTGGAAAGAATAGAAGTAATTTCTTTCTTTAGAAGCCACAAAAGTTGAGTCCTCTGATGTGAAATCACTAGACAACTCCCTTATCATTATGTCGTCTAGCTAGCATGGTTTTTTAATTCAAGAAACCTATTGTAATGAAGCTAAATAGACACTCCTAATGCTTATTAGAAATACCTCTTCCTGAAACCCTGTTCTGCTCTTCTCTTTCCAGTTGTACACTTGTTTATACAGTGTTCATTAATCAATTCAAATTACTTTCAAGCTGCATTTCCAAGTTTCATTAATATTATCAACAAATCCTTACTTACAGAAAAGATAGCTCCTACTCACTGTGGCAAAACATATCCTTATCTTCTTCATACTTTGGCCACCACAGTATTACCTGTAATTCACTTAAAACCCTGATAGAAACAGATTTGCAAAAACTGTCTTTTCCATTTTTTTTTCAGTGAGGTAGAAATATTGGACTGTAGCAGTTTTGCTTCTGTATTGCAGTAGATTCAGTTTTCAAATTCTTTAAATCAAAAAAGTTGATAGCTTTCTGTCATAATGAAAAATAACTCTTTAAAAAAAAAAATTAGGCTGGGAAGCTTTATATATGTGCTCTCATAAGTGTGAAAATTCCACATGTCCAAACATATCAACGGTGAGGATTATTAACAGTATTTTAAGCATCAGTGTTTATTCAGAAGGAAAAAAAATAACTGAAGGATAAAGGAAAAACTTTGTGAGAAAAACACCAGTATTTTCCTTGTCTTGGAAATTCCCTTTGTATTTTACTTACTTGGTTTTGTTTTGAAATTAAGTTCTGTGGTTTAATTTAATAAGTTTAGTTACTTAAAATCGTGGTTGAACCCCAGCCAGCAACTAAGCACGCAGCTGCTTGCTCACTCTCTCCTGGTGAGAAGGGAGAGACAACTGGAAGGCTAATAGTACGAAAATTTATGGGTTGAGTTAAAGACAGTTTAACAGGTAAAGCAAAAGCTACGTGGTTATGCAAAGCCAAATAACAAATTCATTCACCCCTTCCCATGGCCAGGCAGGTTTCAGCCATCTCCAGGAGAGCAGAGCTCGATCACACGTAATGGTGACTTGAGAAGACAAATGCAGTCACTCCAAAAGCTTCCCTCTTTCCTCAGCTCCATATCCTGACCACAATGCCGTATAGTATGGGATATCCCTCTGGTCAGCTGAGGTCAAATCTCCCATCTGTGTCACCTTCCAGCTTCTGCATCCCAGTCTCCCTGCTGGTGGAGTGGAGTGAGGAGAAGAAAAGGCTTTGATGCTGTGTAAGCGTTGATCAGAAGGAATGAAAACATCCTTGTGTTATCAGTCCTGTTTCCAGTGAAAATCCAAACCACAGTCGTAATGGACTACGAAGGAGATCAGCTCTATACCAGCCAAACCCAGCACACTTAGCAACAAGTGCAATAAATTTAGTACTGAAAGGCTGCAGCAGTACTGATGCTATCAGCAGACCATTTTGTATTTCATCTTACTGTAGTGCACTTTCTTTTTCCATTCTCCTTAAAAATTATCATAAGGGAAATTTAGGAAATTGTATATTGAAAAGTTCTTCACAATCTTCTCTAGGTTTTGTTTAGATTTTTAAAATCAAACAGTGAAAAGTAAATGGCTTTAATTAATAAATAATTTTTCAGAGGACTGAACTCATCACAAAAAGTGTATATAATGTATTTAATCCTATTTGATGGTGCACTGTTTTCTGTTGGTTATAATCACTTATAGTAAGTCATTTGTGATGACTTGGACTATTTTACTGCTGGGTTTTTTTACTGCATTTTTGAATAGCACCAGTCTTGTGCAAATTTATAGTCTGTTTAAGAACTGCTGTGAATCTTCTCATGTCTAGAACTGTAAAATCTAAAATCTGGAAATTCTCTTTAGACCTAGCAGAATGTGTAATACTGGGAGGATCACTAGGACCCTCTCCTGAAGAATTCTGACCAGCATGTGTGCACTGGAATTAATTTTTTCCAGAAAATCATACGTAAATTAAATTTATGTTACATAGTAAGTCGTCAAATGTTCACATAAACCAGTTCTTTGGTGCTCTTAATTAAACACATGATTTTAGGGGAAGAGGTCTATTTTGCTTTTTTCTCTTGTATACTTTCTTGAGTGACATCTTATTTTTTTTGGAATAACAATGATTATATAATTGGCAGGCAAGGTACAACTAACAACGGGAAAAAATGAATTAGAGACTCATTGAAAAGAGTTGGCTAATGTTACTGTAAGGCTGCCACCTATATATGAGAAATCATGGTGCTGGGGGAAGAGAGTGTTCCTGGCAACTGGAAAATGTTTTATGAACATCTTTAAAAAGCAACAAAAGCCTGGAAACTTTAGACAGGTCTGTAAACCTCAGTCCCTGGAAAGAACATGGAGAATTTTCTCTTAAAAAAAACTTCCACATTAAAAAAAAAAAAAATAGGCTAACCAGAAACAGCTGATACAGCTTTAATAAGACAAAATGTGGTAACTAACTTGGTTACTTTCAACAGTGCATTTAGTGGCAATGGTTAGAATGAAAGAGCAGTTAATAGAATACTCTTCATTAGGATTTTTGATATTTTCTCTTGCAGTATGCTTACAAGACGAATTATAGGCTGAAGAATTGGACAGATAGAGATTTGGATGGTTCACAAGGATCTAAGGATAATAGTCAATGCCTTGATATCCATTTGGTGGCTGATACCAACTGGTGCATCTCTGTGTTGATACTATGTTAATATTATACTGTATCAACAGAAACCTTGATGACAACTTAAAATACATCTTCAGCAAGTTTGTGGGTGATGCTCAGATTAGAACCGCTAACACACCAAACTTAAGACATATCCACAGGATTCTGCAAGGAGATACTGGGAGAACTGGTCTTGTTTAGTACACAGAAGGAAGACTAAGGTGCAGTCCAAATGGCCTCTCAGGGGATCAAAATACCACACTTTTACTGGCAAACTTTGGAAAATAAGGGAACCTGGCAAAAGGTTAAAACCAAGCATTCAATCCACATAAAGCATTGAAAGCATTGACTTAGTAAATTCCAACCCACCCAGGTTTAAGTTATGCAAACATCAAGAAAAGGAATTAGGAGAAGAGGAAGAAGGAGAGGGAGAATTATAGTTACTGCCTTGAATCCAGCATAGATCCAACTATTAGAAATCCAAGAAATGGCAGGGCTGCAACCATATGGTGGCTGTGTGGTGCTGATTTTATTGCTCTGGGCTCCTGTGGCCATTCCCCCCCGGTGGGGCTTCTGGTCTGTCAGCCATGAGGGGCTGGGTTAGGGGCTCCAGGAGGTGTGGTGTGAGTTTCAGGTGTGCCAATGGCTAATAGACATTCTGGGGTGGAGTAAAAGCTCCAGGGATGATGGGAGGAGGGGGTTAGGGGTATGGGGCAGTGCTCCTGGTGTGCCATTTTTACGGTTTGTATTTTCAAGTTTTTTTTTTGTTTGTTTGTTTGTTTTTTTTTTTGGTTTTTTTTTTTGGTGAGTATAAGCACAGGAATGCAGCAAATTTATTAACTATGACATAACTTAAATTCTTTGTCCTGCCAGCAAGTGTGTGGTACTGCCAGGTATACAGATTACTTAAAATCACTGCAGAATTTCTTCTTCTTTACATTAACTTCAGAGACACAGAAGAAATTGAGGCTAAGGATAGTCAGTTCACATTATATATTGAGACTTTCTGACTGCATATATATTGTATACAGAATCTTCTAATCTGATTTAGGAGACAACTAAGAGAATACTTCTTACTGTCATTGTGCAGTTTTAATGAGAATAATTTTGACAGAAAAAAACCCAGAACTGTATAAGGCCATGGACCTGCTCGACAAGTTTCTTAAAGGGGGCTTAGGTACATCAGTTCCCTGAGGCAGGCACAAAGGAGAACGTGACAACATTCTCAGGAGGTTAAACAACATGCTTTTACTGACAAACTTTAGAAAATAAGGGTACTTGGCAAATTTTAAAACAACATTGAATTGAAATAAAGTATTTCACACGGCATTGACTTAGCAAACTCTAACCCATCCAACTTTAAGTTACCCAGATCATGAGAAGAAATTAGAAGAAAGTGAGAGAGAGAAAGAAAGGGTACAGAGAAAGATTAATAGTCACTGCTTGAATTCCAGCATGATCTCAGCTGCTACAAAATCCAAACAGTGGGCCACAACCACATGAATTCCTGTGCAATTGCTTTTATCTGTTCTTTTCTCTCCCCAGGTGGGGCTTGTGGTGTGCCAGTGGCTAATAGCTATTCTGGGCTGGACTAGAGTCTCCAGGTGTGGTGGGTGTGCAGCAGTGCACCATCCTACCTTGGCAGAACTTGCCCTGTCCCTGCCGCCTCCCAGCTCTACTTGTTTTTCTGCAGTAATGTTTTTCTGCAGTCTGTCACAAACTGCTTTGTAGTACAGAGATGGTTTTCTTTTCCTTATTAATATCTCTATTATTATTTGTGTGTGTTACCACGTGTCTTTTTTAATAAGTAAACCAGTGCTGGAAAATAAGAACAGTATGGTTAATTAGTTTTTTTTGATTCTTTTCATAAATTTATCTTTTTGCATAGCAAATCTATTGGAAACAACTCAGGCTATACTAGTTATATACCTCAGAGTTGACAATCTCTATTCTATTGTTTGTGTCCACCAGAAAAATCTCTTAGAATCTGAACATTTTTTTTCCTTGTCTGCAAAACAGAGGTAACAGTTTTTATCCCTGCCTTATGATTTACAATGTAGGACATTGTAATTTACATGTAATTTACAATGTAGGACAGGAAAGTTGGAGGCTTTTAAGATGGAGCTTGGTAAACTCAAAAAGAAATAAATCTACAATATAATTTAAGATAGCTGGGGAAATAAACTTGATGACCTATTAGGTCCTAAATGATCTTATGTTACTAACAACTGTAAGAAACTGGTATGGTTTTGAATAAATCTAAAAACCCATGAAGTCTGATATAAATTTTGAATGTAAAGATAACATAAGAGAGACAAGACCCCTTTCTGTTGTGCTTTACCTTGATTACTGGTGTTGTTCAGTTCCGAGAGATTTGTTCATTGGCATTCCAAGTAAGTTTGTCATTGTATGATCCTGGGAAGACAGATAGAGAATAGCTAGAGATACACATCTCTTATGAAGGACTTAAGGGGTTTCTTGTGGTCCTGCAGGTGGTATAATGAGCACAAAGCGGTCAGAAGGTAGCAAAGAGTTTGTTGCTGCTTCAGCATCAAGGAAGTGGTTCTTTCTTTGTGGTGTTTTGGAGTGAATATATTTTGAATATTGCATCTGATATTAGATGCTACCTTCCAAAAGGTGTATTGACAAACTGAATGATGTCATGACGACAGGAAAAAAAAAAACCCCAACAAACCAAAACTGAACAGCCCCCCACCCCCATCCCCTGATCAAGAGGGTGGAGGGATTGATTTCTGAGGAAAGATAAAAGAAGAAAGGATGTACAGCTTGACTCAGCAACGATAAGGGGCAGGGAGAATTAGCAGGCTACAAATAGCCAATGGATTGAAATATTAAGTCAGGGAGAAATAATTTAGTGCAGGACAAGATGATGTAGCTAGAATATCAGCATTAAATTAAGGAGAAGAAACTGTAAACTGAATGCCAAAAAAAACATCGCAGAGTAGATTTGTTGACCCTCTGATTGGATTGAAATTAAAATTCAGTAACAGTTGTGACACTACCAAGGTCGATCTTTAACCATTTGTATTAAAAATATCATAGAAATACAGAATGACACTGAGTCAGAAATTAAGATTGTTTTATTTTTAAATCCAGTAAATCACCCTGGACTGTGTTAGGTGAAGTGTTGCCAGCAGGTCGAGGGAAGTGATCCTTTTCCTCTATGTTTTTTAATCAGGTAGTTCCTTTGTTTTTTTTTAGTGAATGGAAAACTTCTACATAATGTTTTCCCAAATAATGCTTTAATTTACAAACTTTAAATATTACCTTCTGTCAATTTCCTAACTGCTTCTTAATTTTTATTGATTGATTAGGATATCTACTAGATAGTAAAATGATTTTAATTTACATTAGACTTACACAATAACTTACGATATTACTCAAGCAATATTACTCAAATAATTTGTCTGTTGTGGGGTTAACCCAGTAGACAGCTCAGCCTCACACAGCAGCTCGCTCACTCCCCAAAGGAGGATAGGGGAGCGAACTGGAAAAGTAAAAACAATAAAATTCGTGTGTTGGGATAAAGACAGAATAAGAAGCAAGGCCAAAGATAAGCACACAAGGCATACTTTTCTGCAGGTGTTTGGGCATTTCCAGGAAAGCAAATACAAACGTGGAAATAAAAAACTCTGTAACTCTAAATGTCCCCTTTTATTGTTGAGTCTGATGCCTTATGGTGTGAGATATCCCTTGGGTCAGTTGGGGTCAGCTATCCAGGTTGTGTCCCCTCCCAAATTCTTACGCACCCTCAGCCAACGTAATGATGGAGCAACATGAGAAACAGAAAAGGCCTTGATGGTGTGTTAGCACTGTTCAGCAATAGCTAAAGCACTGGTGTGTTATCAATACTGTTTTGACCACAACTCCAAAACAAAGACCCATATGAGCTATTATGAGGAGAGAGCTCTAGCCAGACAAAACCAGCGTAGTAATGTCAATATTCTTGTCCCAGAGCCAGAAGAATAGACAGTTCATTTGTGCACTATCTTAGCAGTTATAGATTATCAAGAATATGAAAGGCTTGGTATTTATTTGTATTTCTGCCTAAAATAAGGATCTCTCAGAGGAATGTTTGAACTGCCAGTTTGTTCTGGATTGGACAGATTGATGAGGATCTGCAGTGTTCTTTTTTAATGGTTTTGGAGGCTAGAGAAAAAGCAAGGGTAAGCAGGGATGAATAAAGCTGTTTCTCAAGAGAATAGAAACTTCAACATTAGCAGGTTTGCAAGTGAAAGCTATTGTTTAAAAAAACCCACCATTAAAATAACTGGAACATGAATTAGAATCCAGAGTTATCCTTGCTTCAGTGAGGACTCCAATAAGTAGGCTGAAGTACTTGCATCATTTTCTTTTCTATATTAAAAAAATCTATACTTTTACCATGAAACACTGCAAATAGGTGAATTTGAACTTGACTTTCCTGGTGGAACCCTAAATTTTTCACTCCCCATTTCAGGATCTATTTAGCTTTATAACTTCCATACCTTTCTTGAAATCATAATTTATCTTCCTAGGCAGAAAAACAGAACTACTACAACACCTAGGCAGATGAAATACATGAGCATTTCTATTGCAGAATAAGAGATGTGGAAAACAGGACCAGAAGAAAGAAAATGATGAGCAAGGACAAGACAACCTCACTGGAAGGCATCTTTTCATCCACTGGTTTTTAATTAAGAGACTGCTCTGTCTTAAGTACTTTGTACAGCATCACAGAGGTATTTTGTGAATTTCATTCTCAGATATATGTAAATCCTCCCGGATAATGACACTGCTTACCTAACTCAAAGCATCAGTTTTTGACTTATGATAGAGACATTATATGTTAGATTTCCCACATATTTTAGGTCTCAAGCAGTGGCCTTACTTAGGAAACATTAAATAATGACCTCAGAGCTTGCACTTGTTCTGGCATCAATATTTCCTTCCAACTGCAAAATCAAGAATTACTTTTATGTCTGATTTCACAATATATAAAATTGCCACAATGGACCTATACAGTATAAGGTGTCATGAGGAAGGATGAAGAAGATAATCATAAAGGGTAATAAGAGGAGTTTTGAAAGAAAATAGGAGAAAATAGAAGCTGCATGAATAGATCATTTGGATGTTGAAGTACAGGTTAATACTGTTGGGGCCCTAAGGACACTATCAGACCTTACTGTTCTTGCCCAGCCTCACCTGTCTCCTCTCTGAGCTCCTGCCTAGGGCCCTGGACCGCATTACAACCTGCTGGGGCCTCTGGTCCCTGCCCCAGAGCTGGTCTCCAAATCCCCACAGCTCTACCCACCCCTGGGCCAAGCCAACTTGTGGGTCCATGCCCTGTACCAGAGTCAGTCTCTGCCCATCCCCAGGAAGGTGCCCAGTGGGACCCTGGGGCTTCTCCCAGCAGCCCTACTCCTCTTCTGGCTGGGGCTGCCCAACCTAGGGATTCCCTGGGGCTCCCAGCCCACAGGGAGCTGCTGGTTCACACTATTCCATAATAACAAGTATACTCAAGAGAGCAACTTGCATGTGGGTGAGAAAGGATTCTTCTAAATTATAAGTTATTTGCCTCAGGGAAAATGAAAATACTCTCAGCTGTTATTCAGCTCAGCCCCACAGACAGCTCTCTATTTTTTTTTAGATAGGTGACGCATTGCATGCTATTTTTCTCTGACAAGTTTCTGTGCTTTTTTTTATAGAGAAACATCATATTTTCTTCTAACGCATTTTCTGTAAACTTGTAAAGACTTCTTGGAACTACGTCCCTTAAAAATAATGATGTTTTCATTCATATATGTAGGACATATGTACACAGCAATAAGATTATGTTAGCATTGCATTTGCAGTTGCAATGCCATTGCACAGACACCCCTTGAAAAAGTTTCAAATAAGTTTTGAAATTTGCTATCAAATGTATAGAAGCCTTTCAGTGTTCTAACACTTGAATTTAAAATGGTCAAGATTATAAAAAACAAGTAAATTGTGCTTTAATATTTTATTAATTCCACTTTTTTCCAACTCTTTGAGAACTCTTCAATTTATTGCATTGAATCAGTGTCCTTTGAAAGAGACCTGATTATGTTGCCCTTGCAGTACCAGAAGTCATATTTTAAAAAGGTCAAAATGTTTATCTTTATAACAGAAAAAGTCATAGCTACTCATTGGTCTTGAAGTTGTTTCCTGATCTGTTCCCCTGATGTTAATTTCAGTGCTTCGACTTTCTTATTCTCTTCTCATAAGCCTGGGGTATATGCTTTTGATGTATATAATTCAAGACAAATAAAAATCAAACCGAATAGAAATGAGTCCTTTGATCTTCTAAATAAATTGCTAAATTAATCTCTTCTCCTTACCTCTATTTTTTGAAAAGGACACTGCTGCTTTTGAGTTACTGACAGAGGAATTTACCCTTTAGATGCATACCTGACTGCTCTTCTGGAATTATCTTTTTCTTCTGTTTGTCACTAAAAAAAAAAAGTCAAATCTTGGCCTTTTAAGTGATGATCACCTTTCCAATGATGGTAAAGGAATCACAGGGGGTTTTTTTACAATTGTTTTAACCTGTTCTCTGTTTTTTTCCTGAACATTTCTTTTCGTAGCTCAAGAGGGGGAATTTTTATCCCTACAGTCCATTGTCCCACATGCAGATGATAAACCTTCCAGCCCAATTGTTAAATGTATGAATGAAACATGACAGCAATATTATAGAGCCTTTTACAGTGTTTTTGTGTCTAATGACATTGAAATCTACTACTTTAGTTAAAGGTTTGCTATTGAAAATCCTTGGTCCCACTTCAGGTGCTTGTTCCCCAGACTGGTGCCAAATGATAACTGATTGATATATGGGCGTGCTCAAAACAATGTGATTGAGATTTTTGTGTGAAAGTGAGGATGCAGAGATAATAATAAAATTAATTTGAATTTCTAGTTTAAGAAGCATAAGGGACAACTTTTGACCATGTGAAATTTTTGGGTAAGTTTTGTGATTAAAGAGAGTTCACGAGAAAGTTGTGTTGCTGAAAACTTTCTATATAGGCATAATAGAAAAAGGTTGCCTTTACCATGATGAAACCAAAAGTTTTATTAATTGGATGAAATTTAGAATGGATGTAAATAAGTTATAGTTAGGTAGAAATAATACTTTATCTGGCAATAACTTTTTCTGTCTGGTCAGAATACTATATATGTTAGTATAAAAGGAATAAAAAAGTGATGTTAAAATGCTGCTTTTAAAAAATTTTTATTTTCATAATATATTATGCTAATTCTTTCTCTTAATTTCTTTTTATGCAAACCTCTGTCTTTTACATAAATATTTCTTTGTTTGTATTGTGTGAAATAGAATGGTCTGTTTTAAAAAAAGGAAAATAACCCCTCAGTCTTTTCTGTGTATGAAGTGTCTTTGTCTTAGCTATGAAATTATTAGTTGTGGTAGAGGTTTGGTAGCTTTTGACATGTTCCTGAAACCAATACTTAGTCCTAAATACTAAGTGATAGAAGTGAAAATTAAGTTTGGAAGTATGTGACAGAAGAATGGACAGACCCTGCGTCGGAAAATCGAGAGCAGACTTTTGTTCTTTTTTTTTCTCTATTGCCTTCAACGAAGTTTTCCTCATGACAAACTTCACTGCCCCGTGATGGAATAAAACGACAGATACTTCAAAAGAGAATGAACTCTTTGCTGTGTATGAACAACAATATATCAGTCAGCTGGGCATGAGAAGAAGTATGGTATTTCTAAGTAACATTGCATTGCATCCTGTACACCTTTCATAAGAGGTGAGCTCGTGTTGTGGCTATCTAAGAGTCTGCTGTTTAAGCAAAGACTGATAATGGTTTTGCTACTTTCCCCACAGCCTTTCTTTTTGCCTACTGTCCAAGTAGACAGCTGCAACTTTTTAATAAAAAGTTAATGAATATATATTTGCTAATAGTTCTAGTAATCTCTCTCCCTATTATTTGGACAAGCTTTGAATTTCAGCCAATCTAATGATTTTACCAATGAGAATTCCAGCAGAAGTGGGGCATAAACTTATCTTGTGGACACCAACAAACCTTGGGCCTAAGCTCAGTCCTTTGTTGCTTAACATTCCTTGGACTTTAGTTTCAGTATTATCAAAAGCAGAATTTTCAGCATGATGCTCCAAAGGGCCACGGCAGACCTCGATGATCAGGACGGTATCTACATCCGATATCGTACTGATGGAAGCCTGTTCAACCTAAGGCGACTGAAGGCCCACACCAAGACCTTAAACCATCTTGTCCGGGAGCTGCTTTATGCTGATGACGCCGCCCTCGTTGCCCACTCAGAAGCAGCCCTGCAGCGTTTAACATCCTGCTTTGCAGACGCTGCTGAGCTCTTTGGGCTGGAAGTCAGTCTAAAGAAGACAGAAATTCTCCATCAACCTGCACCTCAGGAAGTCCTCCATCATCCCCACATCACCATTGGCCAAACAGAACTCAAATCAGTGCAGCAGTTTAATTACCTAGGCAGCCTCACCTCCTCGGATGGTAAGATTGACGGGGAGATAGACAACAGGTTAGCAAAGGCATACAGTGCTTTTGGAAAGCTGCATAAAAGAGTCTGGCGAAATAAACACCTGAAGAAAAGCACAAAGATCAGTGTTTACAGAGCCATAGTGCTGTCTACTCTCTTATACGGATCTGAATCATGGGTCATCTACCGCCACCACCTGCGTCTCCTAGAACGCTTCCATCAACGCTGCCTCCGTACAATCCTTAACATCCACTGGTCAGATTATGTGACCAATACTTCTGTTCTGGAACAAGCAGCAGTCACAAGCATTGAGGCCATGTTACTGAGAACACAGCTGCGTTGGGCAGGGCACGTCTCCAGGATGAAGGACCACCGCCTCCCTAAGATCCTGCTTTATGGTGAACTTGCCACCGGCTGCCGCAAGAGAGGAGCCCCGAAGAAAAGATACAAGGACTCCCTGAAACAACATCTCAGCCTTGGCCATATTGACCACCATAACTGGTCTACTCTGGCCTCCAGTCGGGAGGCCTGGAGACACACCATCTACAACGCTGCTGATGCTTTTGAGAAAGCACGCAGGATCACCCTTGAGGAGAAAAGACAACGCAGAAAGAATCGTGCCTTGCAGGATATACCATCTAAGGAGTCTTTCTGCTGTGCCTTCTGCAACCGGACTTGCCTATCTCGTATTGGCCTCTTTAGCCAACAACGCGCTTGCAACAAACGTGGGTAGAGCCCTTCCCAAATCTTCATTCACGAAGCTTAGCCATGATGATGACTGATTATTGTTAGCTTTTACTCCTTCATTTTCCTACTGCAGATGTAATTTTATATGTGTAATTGAACACTACTTAGGGACTCAAGTCTTAATAGTTGAATAATAATAATAATAATAAAAAAGAATACTTTAATCACTGACATTGTATTTATATTTACAGATGGAGAATATTTTCTCTGAAAGAGAGTCACATTCTAACTACATCTGAATGGATATAGTGCTCTGAAACATACTTTGCTCCAATTTTATTTTTGTATTATGGTATTGTGTTGCATTAGAAGATGATTTTTTCATTTAAAAGGTATCCATCATTCTCTAGCAGATATATCAAACTTTACCTAAACCAAGATTATTGTACAAAAATGTTTATAAGTGCATTTCCTAATTTTTTTATTATATATCATGGTGCATTTATAAACACCATTGTCTGCCCCAATATTCTGGAGGCACCATGAAATAATACAGCCACACTTTCTAGTAGCCCTTAAATAATTGTGTAATTTTTTGGGAAAAATAACTACAGAATAGCCCACGAATTGTTGAATGTTATGTTAAGTTAAATATACTGCTGATTTTGAGACTATGAGAGCAATATATTTCAGCAAGATGTTTAGGCATCTTTACTTAGCACATGAAAAGGACAAGCCTAATGTCTCTGCAGCCTTAATTTGATCCTCCTGTATGTATGAATTAGGTTAGTATTTTTTTAGTTATATAATCACATACAAATTAATGGATTTCCTTGTTTGTTTGTTTTGTTTTTTTTTTTTTTCTGATAAGACCGTAACTTACTTTGTGTGTAGTATTTTAAATTCTTAACTAATAACTGTAAATTATTTGTGTTTGGGTTTCTTTTTCCCTTTAGGAAGTCATAAAATTATGATTCTTTTTTTAGTTTACTCAGCTATTTCTCAGTACAAGCAGTTTTTACAAAGCAAAATCACCTCCAGAATAATCTTACATATTTATGTCAAACACCTGTTGATACCTCTCTAATTGCTTCTCCAAAATTTGGTAGGATTGAATTTAAACTTGGATGCATTATACTCAAGTACTTCTTTTTCAGAAAGTTATAAAATAATAATAAAAGGAAACTGTATGAAAGCCACTTTTCAAGTATATTCTGTGTGCTTATAGAAAAGTTTTAATTATTTAGCTTTATATCAGTAACGTTTGTACTCTAGCAATGTTATCAAGCTTCTGAAAGCATTTGAACTCAGGAAATTCTTCTGACAAGCACAAAGAATAGTTCATATTAGAGAAAAATGTAAGTGTGAGAACATGTAAATTAATAAGTAAAAAGGTTTGAGTAAATTAAGTGCATCATTTCAGTCCTTGTATAGATAGAATTGGTGGTACAGAGGTACGAAGAAGTACATTATCATTAATAGTTTATTAAGCTTATTTATCTTAAATCAATCATCCTGTGATTACAGTAAAGTTATGGAATTAAATTACATTGAAGAGTTCCAAAAATTTGCAAACAGTTCAGCTTGATAAAGACATAAAATAGCTGTACTAAGGCAGGTGTTTTGTCCTTTCTTTTTTGGTGGATGTGATCGAGATAAATGCTTCAGTTTCAACTACTGTCTCATGAGTATTAATAATCTATGCTGTTTAAAGGTAGTATTCTTTGATTTGTTCAAATTTTTAGGGACAATTTCTTCAGATTTTTTGAGTGAAAAACATTATTATTTGTAATGCCTTTTGTATATAAAATAGTTCTGTATCAATCTACATTAGAATTTTTAGGAAACTAATCACAGACCCCACAAGGCCACCCAGAAGATTAACTCAGGAAGTGTCTTCTGTAGATATGGGACTTCTCCAATATTTGGATTATAAAATTTATCACTTTCCCTAAGGTGTAACAAGTCCTGGTGTATAACACCATAAAATAAAACATCCAAGTAACTGGTCTCTTTCTACTTCTTAAAGTAGAAAGCACTTAAAATAACTCCACTGAGATGTCCTTTTAAAGTAATTGGTATAAACAAAATGTATGCAGAAGTCATGCAATTATACTGTTCCTTCACTACATTTGCAAATCTATATCTTCCTTTGATTCATGTAGTTCACACAGACTTCTGAAAGTAGCAGAAACACCCAAAAGAAAAATCACAAGGTGTCTCCAGATGTTCCTTATTGGTCAGCTATGAGCAACAAGATGACTATTTGTGAGCAACAAGATGACTATTTGTGTTTTTAAGGCTTGATTAATGTATTTGATGCACTGATAGTTTAATTGAGCTCTCTGAATTAAACTGAGCCTTTAGGTGAAACAGAAAGCTTTAATTTAATTTTAATTAAATTTAATTTTTTGGTGAGTAATAGCTATTGAAAAATGCCTGTTAATGGGAGACCACTGAGACCACAGTAAGCGTATGTTAGTACATCCCTCTGGTAAACACAGATTTTGGCAATGGTAAACATAATGTTTGTTCCATGCCTTAGAATCTATAGAAGATGTTATGAAAGGTACAAATGTAAAATGTGGGATAGATTGCAACAATGACAGTGTTAATAATGGAATCGTGAAAGGTAACACTTTCCATACTTTTAAATGCTTTTTTTTTCTAAATTGAGAAAATAAAAAGTGAAAAGACTTGTGTCTGTTCTACAAACTCACTGCAGTATGATGAACTCCTGAGGCTCATCCAGTGGTTCTATGTTCGTAAGGAGACAAATACTCTTTCATAATTCTACAGCAAATTGTGGGGGAATGATCGGCCACTCTGAGTATCAGTATAGTTCTAATATTTGATATACTGTATATAGAATAGAGTTCTAGTTCTAGTTCTAGCATTTGATCAGCATAGCCTGTGTCTTCACTGCAGAGAGCTTGTCCCAAAGGAAAGCTACCTGAACTTACAACATCATCTGAGTAAGCGACTTCATTCTGAAGGCATAAGTCAGTTTCTTCTATTACTTTTCAAAGTGATGAACCTTGCAAAAACATCAGTTGGTCCTCTCAGAACCCTTTGATACAGGCTATTGTGTCCCAAAAGAGATTTGTATCATATGTATTTGTCAAATTTGCACCACTATTTACAATACGATGATCCTCAACAAGCAACAATATAATAGACTATTCTGTCTGAAGTGATTCTTGGATGTTGCTTATCAAGTCATACTCAAGCACAAGGCCCAAGAAACTAAAATGAAATTGTGTCTTATTCAAAGGCTGCATTTTTTTCAGACTTCCCCATATATATCTAATACTTTTCTTCAACTGATTTGGATCACATAATGAAATTTAGAAAACTTAAGTGATGTGGAATCAATGATTTTTTTTTTCCTCCTTCAGATAGAAAGCTATTCCTGGCCACTTTCCAGGAGAAAATTGAAATTTATTGATACAGAAGAGACTACATTTCTTCATATTAAAGTGAAAGTCTTATGACAGTGTAACACCAAGAGGTGGTATTTTTTTTTTTTAATCTGGTTAATTAGACATATCTCAAGGACCCTGCACACTAAAAGTGAAAGGTTGGCTATGTCACATAGTATAAAGTTCTTATCAGCACAGCTCATTTGAAAAAAACTGAAACTGAGAGCCTTTTCACCAAGACACATATCTGGCTTCTGCTTATAGTACAATAAATAGTTCAAGTCTGAAACTGAATCTCTAGCAAGGCCCACTGAGTGTTTGCTGACACTTGAACTGTCCTAGGCAACTGCCAATTCAAAGACCAAATTCATTGCATTTGATACAAAACAATCACTGATTACTATTTTTTTTTTATTATTATTCTTTATTTATCTGAAATTTTTTGTGTTACTGCAGACTTTCCTGTGGATACACTTGCATGATCACTTGATTCCAGGACTTCTGACTTAACAAAATCTTGCACTTCTTTCTGGTAGTTTTTTGCAGCTATTGAGAGCCCTGAGTGCACTGGCAGGGTCTGCAGACTGCTGAGCAACCCTTCAGAAGGACCTCAAGAGTTTGGAGAGAAGAACCACCTGAAATTCAATGAAAGCAAATGCAGGGTCCTGCACCTGGGAAAGAGTAACCCCACGAACCAGGACAGGCTGGGGGCCAACCTGCTGGAAAGCAGCTCTGTGGAGAAGGGCATGGGAATCCTGCTGGACAACAAGCTGTCCGTGGACCAGCAGTGTTCTGTTGTGGCTAATAAGGCCAATGGTATCCTGGGGTGCATTAGGAAGAGCATTGCCAGCAGGTGAGGGGAGGTGATCCTGCCCCTCTCCTCAGCCCTAGTGAGGTGCACCTGGAGTGCTGTGTCCAGTTCTGAGCTCCTCAGTACAAGAGGGACATGGATTGCCGGTAGTGGGTCCAGTGGAGGGCTACAAAGATGATTAAGGGACTGGAGCACCTCTTTTGAGGAAAGGCTAAGAGAGTTGGGTTTGTTCAGTCTCAAGGAAAGACAGAATCACAGAATACGCTGAATTGGAAAGGACCTGCAAGGATCATCAAGTTCAACTCCTGACCCTGCACAGGACCATCCCCAAGAATCACACCATGTTCCCAAGAGCATTGTCTGAACAATTCTTGAACTCTGTCAGGCTTGGTGCTGTGACCACTTCCCTGGGGAGCCTGCTCCAGTGCACAACCACCCTCTGGGTGAAGAACCTTTTCCTAATATCCAACCTAAACCTCCCCTGACACAACTTCAGGCCATTCCTTAGGGTCCTGTCACTGGTCACCACAGAGAGGAGAAACTATCCCAAGAAACCTCTTTTATGGTCCTAAGACAATGAAAAAACTGTTTTGAAAGGCAGGCAAAAACGCAGTCTTCAGATCCTCCGATGAGATTTTGAAAATGAGTTTGTGCAACTTGTGAAACAGAAATCATTTTTGTCTTGCTTCTCCTGTCAGAGTTATGGTCCTAAACTACTAAGGAAACGGCAACTCCTGTTTATGCTAAACCACTGTACAATCCATATTAATTTAGTTGACCAATGAAATCTAAATGATCTATTTGACATCTGCACTACAGATCACTGTTGAGGTACAAGACTGTCCTATTTATTCTAATGATATAAGATTCACTATTCCCAGATCGAGTATGACAATCTTTAGAAATTTGAATATTCTGTGAATATTTCTACAAACTGGGAAAAATTTCAGTTCATATGTTATTGTTATTTTTAAAACTGGGAGATTTCTATCAAGCACAAAGGTGTGGGGAAGTAAAACCACATAAATGTCTAACCTTGAAGAAATTGTTAAAAGCTCTTCCTGGGACTCTCCCACCCCTACTGTGTGATCAAATCTACCAGCAGCAGGTACAGTGTTGCCCTTCTAGAGGTTCCTGTCTGGCAGATCAGGCTGCCAGCTGGAGAGATATTGTGGGAAACCCCTGGTGAGCAAGTGCAGTATTTTATAATATCCTTCCAGCTGGCAGCCTGCCTAGGATGGTATTTCTGTGCACTCTTCCAAACACTTTAGTAGGAAGTTTATTAAGATTGCAGGCAGAAACCATGACAATGGGTAAGAGCTATATTTCTCAAGTGCACTAGAAAAGCATATATACAAATAAATGTATATTGTGAGAATATACAGGTCAATCCAATTCTCTGTTGTAATTTCAATATGTATTGAATAAGGTGGTAGCTGGAGTTTGAGCACTACAGCCTAATCCAGGTGGGAAGGCTAATGGAAGAAAGCCTGACACTAATATTTTTGTACTTGTTCATGGGTATCAGGTGATATGTTTTGTGCTGCTGGATCATACTGTTATGTTCCTGGTCATACATATGAACTGCAGAAGAGTCAGTTAACACTTAATGAAGAATCTTATAGTAAATGATAACTTATGAACTGCTATTAGCATATGAATAATTTTCTATTTACCAAAAACACTAAGCACTCAGCTAAACCAGGTCTCTGGATGGATCTTATTATCTGCAGCCTGCTCTGTGTGCAGTTAGTTGGATCCTGTAAAGCTGTACCCTCCTAGTGAGAGCAGTGCCTGTACTGTGGTCACCTTTTGTTCAGTGCTCATCATTCTTTGTGGAGCAGGCCTGCTTTTACTGGTCCCTAATGCACAAACAAAACCCATCCTAACAAGTCATGATAGAAAAAACTAAGTAGATAGAAAAACTAAACCCAAATAATGACTGAAAGAAATGAGTTGAAGTAAAAAGTAGAAAGTCAAAATATGGCCAAGCCAAAAGAAATAAAAAGTAAACTGGGGATTAAGAGTGATAAAAATATGCAAGTTCATTATTAATTGTTATTTTCAGTGCTGTTTGTAGGAAAAAGGCCTTCAGAAAACAAACAAAAAACAAACAAACAAACCCCCAAAAAACTAACCCAAGCAAGGGAAATTGAATCAAAAAGGTCTAATTAAAGCATGTAAAAATAGAAAAAAATGTTCTCACATAAATCACAGCTTTCAAGTCAATGTTTTATATAATTTTTCTACCAGTGATTTTAACTGTCACAATTTTAAAAGCTAGTCTATTAAAAAAAATATGGTTTGAGTAGACAGTAGCCTGCACAAAGCTGTTTACCTACAAAATTTTTCTAGACAAGCTAGAGAAAAAGATCATGAATTACTTTGAGGTAATGTGATTTTGATCCCATTCTTAAACATGAGTTTTCATTTCTATATTTTTGCATAATATTTGTGGTATGCTGTAGCACATTGGTAAATAAGTAATCCTTATACAAACAGTGAAGGTTTTACCCCGCCCCTCCCCACATTTAGAAAAATTCACTCTCATTTGCTTTACTGATGATCTAGAGAAGAGGGGAGAAAAGAAAGTGTGATTTTAGCTATAGTCAGATATAACTAGGTTGAGAAATTCTAGGACTATGTATATCCTAGTAGAGACTCAGATTAAGTACAAAACAGCATTAGTGCTTTCTCAGATTCGTTCACTGCCTTGTATATCCTTGGAAACAGGCACAGTGCTCCACACCATTGCCACACTCTGGGTGTTAGAACAAGACCAAATCCAAATATTTTATTTCATTTGGAAAGTTCAAAGCTGAATACTAACCTTTTTTTCTCAGAAAACCATTTCTGCCTGTATAGATTTCTTTTGGACTGTTTATATTCTGTCAGCTGTCTGAGTAGGCAAAAGGGTCTCTGTGTAAGGAGACTTAGGCTCCAAGTGTTATATACTAGAAACTCCAGATTATTTAAATCTGTCTTAAAGATTTTGCTTCCAAGAAAACAGTAGCAAGCACGTTACAAAGGGCAATAGTTTCTAACCTTTTCCTTGGATTGTTTGCTAAAGCTTGGTGACAACATTCTGTTCTTAGGTATGTCTGTGTAACTCATTGGCTTCTGTCCCCGTGACACCCACAGAGCGTTTTAGTTGCATCAGCATTTCTTATGATGATCTTAGAGTCGTGTTGCATCTGAAGCACATATCACTTGAGGCCAGACTACTCATTGCTTTGGCTTGTTCGCTCTTTTATAATATTGCAAAATGGGTAAAAAATGTTTCCTCTGATTTGCTGGGCAATGATGAAGTGGGTCTCTTACACTTACTAGAATCTGGGGAATGAAGGGAAAGGGAAAAATTATGGAAGCTCTTGTATAAACAAGCACTTCAGAAAACTATTTCACCATTTTTATTTTTCTAGTAGATTCTAACAAGCCATTAAGAAAATAAATTTTCATCTATACATATATTTATGAACAGTAATCAAGTTTTACAAAAGTTTTGCTAGCCTGATATACTAACATTGAACTCCAGCTTCTAGCTAAAATAAAGTAGGAATATCCCTCCAGGCAGTAGGAACATGTGTTGGTAGAACGATTTATTGAAAAACGTATCCTTTGTAGTCTTGCATAAAAGTTTTATCTGGTATCAGAATTTCTACAATAAAGTTATACTTTGTTGTGCAGAAAAGAGGCAGATGATGTCTAACTTAAAGATAAAAAAAAAGGAATTGAAATTATCAATTTGGGTTTTTAAGTAATCCCTCAAAAATAGTATACAAAGATATTTAGAATTCTGGAATATGTGGGAATGATTTTACCTTGGCTATGTTGCTCATTTGTCCATAAATACTGTGTATCTTGAGCAGGTGGAGGAGCCATGCAGTAGCTGAGTTACTCATGCAAGGCCATGTGAGGAAAGTATGATTAAGGAAGAAAAGGATCCAGATTTTCTATGATATAGGCATATATCATAGAAACCTTCCTGCTTGCTGAAAATGAAGAAAGCTTTATCCAGCTTTTTGCTGTTTCCTTAGAATTTTCCATTTCACAAGTTTTTCCTACTTATCTGATTGGGGCCTCAATAAATGTGGTTCTATGAAAGCAAGAAAAATACAGGGAGGTAATTATACAGAATATATTCCTCTTAGTAGATTTTTAGATTTTAGTACCTTCGACCTTATCTGAGACAACACCCTGTTCAGTGCGGGCAGAAGCTTGTTCTTCATGCTGCAATGCTATTGAAGCAATTGAGATTTAGCACTTAGATTTCCACTCAAAAACTCACAAGACTCTGGGACATTCCCAACTAAATCCTTAGCCACGATTTGATGTTAGTTTCAAGTCCTTCTGAATATGTTTGTGATTATATCCAAGCCAATGTTCCTTATTAGATTCTGGAATGTGCCAGCTAGACAGTATTAATGCTTGGAAATGTCATAGTGGGTAAAGTATTTTGCAACTGATAATCGTTCTTTCATTACTTTTTTTCACATTTTTGGGTTTTATGTGAAATAATTAACCATGGTACCAGATTATCTGCTCAGCAAAATAATTGCATATGGTTTTTAGTAGCATATCAGGTCACTATATATGTCTAGAAGAGAAGATGCCTTAAGGTTTAGTAAGTACCATTATAGCAGCTTGAAGATTGTCATTGTTGACCATGTTTTTCACACTCCTTATGGTAATATTTTAGAGAATTTTGGTATATTAAGGGTCAGATGTAGTCACTGGTTCAAAGAGAAAAGACATCTACAGATAGATCTTCAGTACAAGAAATATTTCTGGGTTTTGGCAGGATTTTACTCAGCAACAGTATGGTTCCCTTTTGCAGCTCCTTTGATCATGTTGATTTGTTATCAGCTGGCATTTATTAGTAATGCACTCCTCCATGGGTGCTGGGATGATATACAATCCTCTTTAACTGACCCCACAGCTGAAGAAAAAGTCATTGCTGAGGCACATCAACCATGTACCTCTCTGATCTTATGCTTATTGATCACCTAACTGGTTTTCTATCTAGTTAGGTGCATTACAAAATTCTCTGTGTTTCTCCCATTTCTCCCACTCTTTACAGAGCAATTAACCTAAAATGTTAGAGTCGACATGGGAAAGAATTGTTATACCAACAGAGGAGATAATTAACAAGCTTAGCTGAAGCAAAGGCTCTATGTACTGAAGGAAAAAGCTTTGTACCAAGGGCTTCAGGGCACAGTTCTAAAAAGCTGAAGTAAGAGCCCCCAAATCATAGAGGAAGTTTATGGGTCTCAAGTATAAGGAAATGTAGCTACATAAAAAAATACCTTTTGCTATGCAGCCTGTGAAGCAATAAGCTGGCAAAATTCAGTGAACCATTTAAAGCTGTGCTAGCAAAAAGTCGTCAAAAACGTTGTAAGAAACATGTCTAGATGTCTACAAGGAAAGAAAACCTGAAAAAAATGGATTGATGTGTGTACCCTACTAGCACACAGACTAGGCGGAATGGCATTGACTCCATACCTAGTTAATACATGAAGAACAGAGGTTGTGCCAGCAGAATGAACAGCAGGCCATGAACAGAGAGTAAACCAAAAATTTGTTCTCACCAATGCATAGCCTTGGGATCATTCCAGCATTCTGCATTCCCCTGTGGGAATTCTCAGTCTGAGGTTCCTGGAGACATAATGATAAATTTTGATCTGATTTCCAGAGAATCGCTTCTACCTTCCCCCAAACTGCGTATATATTTACAGATCAAAAATTACAAAAGTCATACAATCATAGAATGGTTTGGGTTCAAAGGGAACTTAAAGATCATCTATCTTCAACCCCCTGTCATGAGCAGGGAACCTTTCATTAGACCAGGTATGGAGCAGTGCATGTTTTGAAGCATTGTAATGATTATGCATAACATTTTAAAAATGTTTCTTCTAGACTGTGACATGAAGTTGCATCAACAGGAGTTTGGTGAGCCTTACATACAGAGGACAGAATTGCTAATGAATAGTGTGCTTCACAGTAAGTAAATGCCAGCTTTTTCAGAAGGATTTTCATATACGCAGACATATGTTCTTGAGCACATATAATATTTGGCTGTGTCCAATTATACAAATAATTCCTTCTTCCAGGTCTTCTTACAGATTGCTGGTGTTCTAAACCTGAAAAATGTATATGAAAGTCAAGTCGGTCCTTCCCCTCCTCCCCAGATTTACAATTGATTTTTCACCTGTTTAATTGTTAGAAGAAAAAAAAAAATTATCCAAAAGAATACTTTTCTTAAGGAAAATGACAGTAGCCCAGACTTCTAACTCTCTCCTCATTCTCATGAATATTAAAATTTTGGACATTCTTTTCTAATCTTTTTTGTACTGTGATCTCTGATGAGAACAGGACTTGGACAAGGTCATGTGAAGACTGTTGGAAATAATATAGTGTAATGTGTTCTAACTAACTGTAATTACAGTTACTGTTAGATGTTACTTGTATGAAAAATCTTACACTTTTTTTATTGTTTATGCTGATTTTTTTCATGATTTCACATTCAAATGATCATTTACTTCCTTTTAAAACCATGATTGGGCTGTAGGAAGCCATTGCATTGACATTTGAAGACCATTAAGGGTTGTTTTAGGTTAGATTTTATTTAGCTAGTATGCCAAAGGCACTTTAATCTCATAAAGAACTTTCTTCACACTTACACATAGAAAAAGAGATTTAATTTAGTCCTATGAACTGCAAAAGATTTGTGTAAAGGAAGGGGGACTTTTGGAAATTGTATGTTTATTAAATTCAATTACTCTTGCAAAACTTTTAAATGACTGAAGTATTTTGAAATCATGAGGCATCCCTGTAATTATTCTGCTACTGTCTGTGTGCTTTTTAAATTTTGTTCTTAGGTCAAAACTTCCCTCTTCCCCTTTCATTCCTGCTCCACTCCCTTTTATTGATGGAATAAGACCTATGATAGCTTGGAAACGTAACAGTTTGTAGCATGTGTACAGTCATGAGCCTGAAAGATTATGGTTGACTAAAATCTGAACTGTTGCATAAAATGAATGGATAAATATTTTTAGGCCAATCTTTAAAACCTAATCTGACCAATGCCATATGTATTATTCTGCATTTAGTTTCCTAGGAATGACTTAAAAGTAACTACATTGATTCTGAATCGCTTAACAAATCAGGATTTCGTATCTGAATTTGTATATTATTATCATTAATGACTCAGGAAAGAAGTTGGAGATGATAAGAAGCTTACTTTACTGGTTCAGAGTCCCTTTTGTGTTCCTTTTTGCTTGGAGGGATTTTTGCACATATTTACAATTAATTGTTCAGTATCTCATGTACTAGATAAGCCTTTCTATAAGAAAAAACACAGAAAAAAGTAAGTGCCAGGTTAGCAGTTGGGTGCTGACTAAGGTGGATGGGACAGTCACCTAAATGGAAGATTTACCTTACTGCACATCTTTCTGAACATAAAGTAAAAATAGCGTAGAATTTTTTTAGGTACATTACACTGAATGTTTAAATTAAATTTTTTTAAATGATAATTAATTATTTGGGGTACTTCTCAGCAATAACACTTCATCAGCTAATCCTTTAAGGTACTTAATTGGTGTCTGGATGAAACCATCAATGCTTAGACTGACCTTTATTTAAATTAAAAATTATTTTCCATGAGCAGAGGAATCGTACCGTTGTTTATGTCACAGCATGAGGTCTTCTGACACATTTAACACATTAGAACAAGACATAGTTCAGTATTACCTAAGAATAATGCATATATGTCCTTTCAAAACTTTTCCTGTTAGTAAATAGCAATTACAAAATGAAGTAAAATGTGAAGTATACTCTTATTATCTCTTCTTAGAAAAAAAAAATATAGTGAAATGTTTAAAATACAGGATTTCTTTTAATTTTCTATTAAAATTTCAGCATTTTATTTATTGATCCTTCAAAATCCATCATTCTTTCAAGAACAATGTGAAATTAAGTCACCTTCTTTGACAGTAATGCACAGGAAAATTTTTGTTATAACTTTGTTAAAATCTTACAGTTCAGTTTATAGGTAGAACTTTTTAAAATCAGCTACTCTGCCTTTTATAGAGCAATCTGCCTACTTTGCTTTTTTCCCCGCATAACCAGCAAATGGTAATGTAAGTAGACACCTGCCACCAGAAATAGAAAACAGAAAAAAAAGGTATTCAGCTCCAAATAATACTTTTTTTTCGTGTAACTGGAAGTTTTATTAGACATGTTCTGAGCAAGAGCAAACTTCTGTAATGTATAGTGTAGAATGACACTGTATTTATAGACACAATAATAATAATCTATATATAAATTTAAAATCAGTAAATGCCTACCACAAAACTGTTTCCATTAATTCTTTTTAGACTTTTGTTTATTACTGGATCATGCACTGTATTAAAATTATAAGAACATTATGATATGCAGATGGTATCCAACTACACATCTTTTATTTCTGGGCCAGTGTATACTTTACTGTCAGAATGACCTGATACTTGGATAAAATAAGATGATGTCTCAGCTGATGTCTCTCATATCTAAAATATGATTAATGATACAAAGAGGATTAATTTTCAGAAAGTCATCAATTCTGCCTTACTATTGACCTAGGACATCTAATCACAGGTCATTAAGTCAGTGAAGCACCTCACGGTCACCCTTGTCTTTTTCCTTATCCACCTACAATTTCCTTTTGTATTAAGGAATTTAAAAGGGAAATATGAAAGGCTAATAGAGTAAGGCAACTGGGTTATTCAGAGCAGAAACTGTGAAGTTGAGGAGCTTTTTAGTAATGAGTTATCAGTAAGTGACTGAGAGCAAGCCAGGCCTCTTGTTACTGTAAAGTTTCAGATTCGTTCTGTATGAATCAGAACAAGTATACTTAGACTTTGCCTTTTCCAGATATGTTTGCTACTTTGGGTGGAGTTGATGCTGAGCATGAATCATACTGTTCTTTAACAAATATGAGAGGGCTTGACAGAAATCTTTAGTGGAGCAGAAGTTAAATGTCTCATGGACAACATGAGAACATGCTGAGATTCCAAAAGACCGTAGATACAGTCCTCTCTTCTTAGAGTCTATTTTCAGCTTCCCAGAAAAATGCTGTGACACAGAAATTCTATTGCAGATAACAAGCAGAATTTTTCTAATTTAGTATACAGATGGTGATAACACAAGCTGTCCAGAATGTTATTTAAGATGGTCTTTAAGATGATCTGTATTCTCCAAGAAAATAAGGATTTCACCCTGTAATATAATCAGATAAATCCCAATATCACTGTAAAATGGACAAAGAAAGAATGTCTCAGAAAAATGTCTAGGACATGTTAAATAGGCCAAAAAAGTGTAAAGAATGCTCAGTTTATTTGTGTCTGCTCTGAAAAGTGGGTTTGTATTTATCACTTGACTAATTTTACCAAGCTGTACACTTGCACCCAAAGTCTAATTTTCAAAGATGTTTTGTTCTCTTCTTCTTGTCAAAGACATGCCATTAACCTCAATGTTTCATATTCAGAATATGTTGACATTTTCTATTTTTCTAGAGTTTTAAAATCTTTTGCTTTAAGAATTGACTGAACCAGTGTCATTTCTGCTGAAACACTGAAGTAGGGAAGAAGAAAAATCAAATAGATAGAAGTACTAAATAAAACCTCCTTATCTCAGCTTTCACTTGAGTTATCATCAGTTATAATGCAGAAAGTAACAAATATCTTGAAATTTAAACATAAATAATAAACAAAGCACAGGCAAAAGGTTGTAGCAGAAAGAAAGCCTTTAGTAAGACAATTTCAAAGTACTAACAGTCCTGTCAAACTTGCAGGGCTAGGAGAAGTTCAGTGCACTAAGAACTTGTACTAACCTAGAGGCAGCTGTGCTAAACTGAAACACAGGATGTGATTTCTGGATTTCTATAGGCTGGGCCTAGAAATGAAGCAACTTGGGTCTTTATTAAATATATTAAATCTCTGAATCTTGTTTGATAGGATGAAATCAGATTACACTTTTTGGCAGGATGCTCAAAGGTTTCATCATCAGGCACAACAATTAGAACAGGACTCAATAACCTCAAGTAGTATTGGAAAAAGAAGCAAAGGCAGAATATGTTGAAAACCAAAAGAGAAATGTAAAAAAAACTTAAGAGCTGAAGCAAATGATGAAATTTCTTCTTCTAGTGTTATGTCAATGAATGGTGATGTGCACATGGCCCCTGCCAACTCATTCCTGGCTATGAAAGTTCTTACAATGAAACACTAAATGACTGTTTAAGGACTGATATAGGAAAACCACTAAATCACTTAAGCCGTTCTTTAGCCAGTTAGAGAAACAGAAACATGAATAGATTTGCTTCTGATGAAGGGCTGTGATGACACAAGTCGTACAATTGTCAGTTGGGGAGAGAGAAAATGCTGCTTCATGGATTATTTATATTATTTTGTTTTTTGCAAAAAATGATGTGACTCCTAGGATAGCAGAGACATAACGAAGCAATAGATTCCTTTCTTTTTTTTTTTTAATCTGAAAATAGTTCTTGTAGACATTCACTAATAAAAAGTATGAATAATTCACTTTTCTAAAGTTTTTGCCGATACAGCTTCTAGTCATTGCTATGTGGCTGACTGTATTCACAATAAAGCTATCCAAAGTTTCCAAAGTCTTTTACTACATTTATTTCCTTTAATACTGCATATTGCATATGCAGTAACCTTTCACTGGTCCTGCAATATGACCTGATTTGTGAATTAGTATTCATACAGTATGAGACTGTTTGTATGATCCTTTTCTCTCAAAAACGTAATCTCATTAGTAGTTGAGTCAAATTTCAGGTATAGTATAATCTCAAAAGTAAGCTTTCTGATAGCTTATTTTCAGGTAATACAGTATCCAATTATTTACAGAATTCCACCATATTTAAGAGCACCTTCTCTAGCAAAGTATTCTGAATTATGTATTTTTAGTTCATAGAATCATAGAATGGTTTTCGTTGGAAGGGACCTTAAAGATCATTTAGCTCCAACACCCCTGTAACCTGCTGTATGTAACCTGGTCTTGAACACTTCCAGGGATGGGCCATCCACAGCTCCTCTGGGCCACCTGTTCCAGTGCCTCACCACCCTCATAGTGAAGAATTTTTTCCTGATATCTAATCTAAACCTACACTCACGAATTCCTCGCTTGCAAAACTCTTGCACTAACATTTAAGATATTTTGAGTTTTTTAATTATGTATTTTAGATTATTTGAAGTAGTTTAATACTGCAGCCCTTTTTGCAGATGAAGGGATGAATATTGCTGTCAAAATATTAACATAAGTTCATTTCAAGGTATTAATCACTTTATGAATGATATGAAAACTATCAGTCCAGTAAATAGTCTTTTTTATCTTCTAAAACTTGATGAACTATTGGAGTCAAGCTGATAGACAAAGTATGAGGTGAGAAGAATCAAATCAGAGAGTACTACTTCTGAATGTGTTATTTGCTCCCATGCATACATTTCTTTATATTATTTTTAAAAATTGTATTATTTTAAGCTCTTATCATGGGAAAGTTCTTCTGTAAACAAATGAATATGATGTTAAGATTTTAAAGAACAATCTGAAATGGTTATACTGAAAAAATAGGTAAAGTGAAATATCATATATTGATTACACTGAAACCTAAAGTTTATAGGACAAAATTGTTAAGTAGCGGCACGTCAACTAAGGTTTAGAAATTGAAGGAATTACATCAGTTTACTTCAATAATCAGATTGTTTTAATGTAACTATGAATGGAATTAAATGCATACATTCCTATAAGAAATTTCATGTTAATACATTTGCATTAATTTTCAGAACATATATTTTAAAAGCAGCTTGTCTCCCATTTTTTATTCTAATCAGAACTCTCAAATGCAGTGATTTCTATCATTGATGTAAGTACTTGGTTAGGCCAAAACTGAGCATTTCTAGAAAGTCTTGCCTTAACATTTACTTATTAAATTACTGTACAAGTGAGCCTATTGTAGGATAAAAGCAATTTTAATATAAAATTGGATGTTGTTATTTTCTTTCATGTTGCTATCTTTAAAGTACTTGATGCACAATTAACAGTAAGTAAATATTTATGGTTCTTTCTAATCCATTGTGTTTTAAGAATGCATCTACGGGATATAAAAATGACATATTCCTAAAAGGCTGATATTTCATTAAATGCTAAATTTTTTTCCTCTTAAAGCATATTTTAATCTTAAATCTATTAAACTTTTTTTAAATTGTCTGTGGAAGACACAGAACAAATAAAGACTAATCAAGCTGTCATATTTATTAAATGTTTGACAGTGGCTGCTGCGTGCCTAAATTTTAATTAACCGCACATGTTTTGAAAGATTTGTTATGTTTTTTTCTCACTCAAGAGCTATTCTACGATGAGTAGGTTGTTTGTAATATCTAATTGAGAAATACAGAATTCAAGCTGTGTGTAGGTGATACATGAATTTTTCACCCCTGCTGACAACCACATTGGCTTCTGTGTAATTCTTTAAACTGATTCAATCAAACTCATGCTGTTTATGCTTTTAATTGATTGAATTAAAACATCATTTTAAACACTTAATCATTCCATTAGGCAGGATTGTGTTTGCCTGTTCTGTGCTCAATCCAGCACAAAATAAGCACAGATTTCTTCTGCACAAGGGATGAGACAACTCATTCCTCAGTCTCTCAGTCTCCCTGATTTGGTAGCCTGTTGAAAGTATTTTGCAAGGGAGACTGAAGATGTGCTCTAGGAGTAGTGTACCTGTGAAAGACTATGAGGGCTGTTCTGTTTTGGATAACTGGGTGTGAGCATTGACCTATCAATTCAGAATGAACTGGTTAATAAGTGCTTCTTATTCCATTATATTTCCGCTCTTCTTATTTTCACCTTCACCTTAATTTTATTTCATCTTAACTGTTTGTAGCTCCTTCACAAAGCTGACTTTTTGCTATTGTTGTATTCTAAAAAAAGAACCTGATTATGAATTTATAATGCTGCTTTTTGCATATTTCCATGTAGTATAGCATCCATGAATCTTTTAATTTCTCTAAAATTATTCCTTAAATATATTTTAAAATACTGTCTACATAGATGGTGATAAAAATCTTTTGATAAGTTGCGAAGATATATGGTAAAAACTTTTGTGGGAGTCAGTGAAGGTGCCATATGTATTTTCAACCATATACTTTCCCTTAAGTCCTCAACAATGCTGCTTATATTCAAAATTCTCAGAAATAAAATTAAAAAATTATCCATGAACAAACAAAACTTTTCAATACAAAATTCTTCTGGTTTTATCGTCATACAGGTAAAGTTTTATTGGCTTAGGAGAGTCATTATTCTGTTATGAGATGGTAAGGAACTTTTACTATATCTTTACTCTGAAGAGTCACTGTCTCATGAGTTCTATGCTTGATACCTCTCAATGATATCAAATGTACTTACTTACAACGTTAATTTATTTATTTCTAATTTCACTCCTGAAATCACAACCTGAGCTGTCAGGCTCAAGCTGTGTTCTTCTCTTTGTATCTGTCATCACTACTAATAAGGATTTGCATGCCAAATTAGACCCTTGGACACGAATTAAATTCCATTACATTCGTATTATGTCCTCAATGATAACTACTTAATTTCATAACCTTCATTTTTGTGGTACACCTGTAACTAAATAGATTTTAAGCCTGATTCAAAGGTTATTGAAAACAACGTGTATCTTTATACGGACTTCAATAAGCTTTAAATAAGACCTGTTATTTAACAACTCTGTTAATGAAGTGCAAGAAGGATTAATACCATTCTCATTCTCTTAGCTATGCTCGTTCGTAACAACGATCAAAAATATTCTTTTTTAAGAAGGCGAATTTTAAACAAGTATCTGAATACATAAATGAAAATAACTGTCTTACAAATTGAAGATCAATGTAGTAGAGAGGTACACAGAAGGGTCACTGTTCTGAAAAAAAAGCACTGTTTTTAAGTAATGACAGTGTGTAGTAAAATTGTACTTTAGGTTTCAATAGGACATTCCTTCTTTGCAGGAATAGTTGTCTTTATTACTAACAAGAGACTAAAATTGCATTAGCACATATTGTTGAAAGAAAACAATGGAGAAAATTGTCTATCTGATAAAGAATGTACATGAATGTTTAAAAAGAATTTTAAAGTATGTATTTATTATAGTCTACTAACGTAAGAAAGTACTTTTTGATATAAACCCTTATAAAACTGCAGAAGAAACAAGCTCTCTGGAAATACAGAAAAGAAAGACAGAAATTGTAAAGTCTCTTAAATTGGCTAGTAGACTGCATATATGTAAAATTCTTTGGGATGCTTCAGCATATCCTTAATTTCAATTTTATCTGACTTCAGATAAACACATGTACTTTATAAAAAGAAGTTGGCTGTGTATTTTTGTAAAGCTTAAGGTCAGGAGGAAAATAAAACCTATGAACTGCTTTTATTCTAAAAAATGCTGTTGCTATGACTACTTGAGTAGTTTTTAAGGTGATGTCCTTTTTATTTGAAGTATTTTTAGAACTTTAGTTACCCTAACAACAGGATACACTTAAAATAGCAACTTCTGACAAGTTAGTTCTTGTTTGCAAGGAAAATCTCTTATCTGTTTTTCCTGATGAAGTTTTAGTTATTAAATGATGGAAAGGATAAAGAAACTAAGCTTCAAAACCATGTTTCCCTCAACAGCTTGAGTCCATACATCACTAAATAATCTATATTGATAATTTTACTGGAGTTTTACTATATGTAGATCAGATGATCAAAAAGGAAGACTATGGCAGGTACTTTTGGCTATCACACTATAGTATCATATTGTATTTCAGTAGATACATATTTTAAAAATAGGCTGTAATATTTTATGTAACCTCTCTTACTTCAGTTAATAATAGGGAGCAATACATGGTCAGGCTTCATTTCTGTAAGAAAAAAAATTACTTTTTCTTTCTCAAACCAATGTCTTTATAAGACATGAATGGCACTGGGTGGTAGAAGAAGCATCCTTCTCGCTCACTATCTAATAGTCAATAGCACATCAATGGAAGAGTGTAAGAACTGGTTTGGTCATTCTTTTCTGATACACTTTTCCAGTTTACAGTGGTATGTAGTACAATCACTCCCCTCAGCAGAAATGCCAGCTCTTATTTTGATGAATTTTGCATTATTTTCTTTATTCCACTGGGAATTTTTTTCTTCTGAAAAGAAGCTATTTCTTATCTTTGTTCTGAATTTGTACCTTATTTGTACCTTATTTGTACCTTATTTGTACCTTATTCGTACCTTATTCTTTCATATAGCTTATGACCTCTCACAGTTACATCGGAAAACCCAGGGAATAGCTGTCTATTCAATTTCTCCATGTCAGTGTTTATTTTAAAGACCTCTATCATGTTCATCTTCAGTTACGTCTTTGAGGCTGAAGAATATTATTGTAGGAAATATACACTGAATTTATCAACTTTTAGATAGATTTAAAACTGGGTAGTCTATCATCTTCATAGGCTGATGGTTAATGGCTTGATGTCTGGTGGCTGATAATAAGTGGAGCATCCCTGAACTCCATATTGATGAACAGAAGCTTTCCGAAGCTCATCAGGAATAAACATATGCACCATGACAAGCTGGGAAGGGGCTGTCTGAGTGAGAGCTTGGCAGAAAAGGATTGGCCCAATTTAAAAAAAAAAAAAACAAAAAACAACCAAAGTATGCAGTAAGGCCAGCTGTTGTCTAAACAAGAGGCTGCTGGAAGTCAAGTGCATTAACACATCCATGAGGGTAGGGACCTTGCCAGTCAGAACTCTGTTGCACAGTATCCAAGTGAGGCATGCAGGGCAGGCACAGATATGGCACTGAGGTTCAGCCAGGTCCAGATCATCAGGCAAGTCCATGGCTGATGAAGAAGGTCCAAGGTAAAGCTAGGAAGTCAGTCTGCAGCAGTCTTAGGCCTGATCACATCCTGCAACTGACAGGAAAATCCAGTCACTGATGGTCTGATGAAAATCCTGGAAGTCAGTCCGCAGTCAAGGGTTAATGGCCAAACACAAATGCTGCAAACATACGGGATATGTCAGGCCAGGACTAAAGGTCCCAACATGAGCTTAAATGGAATCTCTAGTTCAATGGAAGAGGGCTTGAGTGGTGGAAGCCAGAGGGCTGTTAATGGTCTTTAAGGCCAATTAGTACCTTCAGGGAAGTAATATTACTCCACTAGTCTTAAAAACTGTATCCAGTTTTGTGAAAAATTGGAGTAAGAAATAAGAGAATTTATAGTGTTAAAGCTCCAGTATGTTTTTTAATCTATTTCCAAAATGGATGAAGAAGGGATATCCTCCTAGGCTTCTTCCTGCTCTTCTCAACAACTCTTATTGGAGTGCTTAAGCACAGCCTGTTACAATCACAGAAAGTGTGCAGTGGTATGAGAGAATGCTCTGTGCTGGAGCTGATGGCTGCTATGTTGGTTGTGCAGTCATCTCTAGGATGAAGGGACATACGAAGTAGCAGTTTACAGTTACTTGATGTCCTGAGCTACAGAAATAATGAAGCCAAATTCCTCTGTAGAGGCAGATAGTATGACAGTGGGCAACAATCACAATTTGTGGCTTGGAAGGTTGAGACTGGACATAAGGAAAATCCTTTTTTCCTGTGGGAGGGTAAGGTAACATCAGAACTGTACAGAGCAGGCTACCAGAGCAGGCTACCGAAACAGGCTGTGGAATTTCTATCCTTGGAAGTTTCAGGATTTGTTTAAACGAAGCCATGGTCGTCCTGATCTAGAACTGGCAATAACACTGCTTTTAACAGAATGCTGGGCTAGATAACTTCCATAAGTGTCATCCAACGAATATTTCTGTCATTCCATGATTTCACCACCTTCATTATGGAGGCTGTTCCAGATGTTTTGTCATATGTGTCACCTTCTCTGAAACTTTTCTAGCTGCAGTATTCCTTTTTTTCTACATCTAGTCTGCTATATTCTTTTTTCTTGTGAAACCTTAAATTTATTCCAAGTGTGCTGTTAACTTTAAGTAATTAAACACAGCTTAGAAATAATGAAGCAGTATTCATTGGCATTGACATTGACATTGACATTGTTATTACTAGTGTAATGTTATTACCACAGGTTATTATTAGTGTAAAGAATACACCTGTGTGTGGGGTACCCTGTAAATTTTAAGGAGATTTAATCTCTTCCCTGACAATTTTAAAATTTATGTATAAGTTGAGACACAACTGGACCTAATGCTGTTAATGCATGGTAATGAAGAAAGTTGATTAAGGGAAGAAAAAATCCTTTTTGGCTTTAATTAATTTCTGGTTTTGTTAACTCCTAGGTTTAGTTTGGGGTTTGCTTGTTTTGTTTTTAAATATTGTGTCAGTTATCAAGTACATGATTTAATTTAATTACCTGACATTTTAATTCTAATATTTCTTAATATTTTAATCTATCTTAACATATATATTTATAAATGATCAGTAAGTAATATTTGTTGTTGAAGACTTAAAAATTTTTTCTCTAGCTCTGTTTAATAATCAATTGCTTGATGAAAAAAAACCCGCAAAATTAAATATTTCAAAGGATGATATTTTTCATGTATTTCTGTACGATCCACAGTCAAAAATGTTAAAGAAAATCTTGTAAACTACCAGTTTGCTGTATTTGGGCCTGACCTGTGGCCAGATGTCCCAGCCTGACCTTGGTACATCCCTGTGCCCAGTGCCCAGTGCCCAGTGCCCAGGGTTGAGGCTACCCCTGGCTCTATCCAGCCTGTCCTGCTTCCTGGCTACAGGTTTCTCTCCAGTCACCCCTATGGGGAGCCCCTGCAGTTCCCCATCCCCAGTCTGACAGTCTTAAAAATAGTCTATTTTAAAGAAGTTTTTGTATAAATCATAGTTATGGTATAGTTTCTAATTTTCCTATGACAATGAGCTGTAGTCAGATATGTACTACATGTAAGTGAATGTCTGAACATAGGAGCTCTTGACAGAATCGCTTACAGAATGTTTCGTAAAACAGACTGATTCTGGTAAGGCTGTGGTAAGAGGCTGCAGTCAGGTACCTTGAAGCTTCACAATTTGTTTTCTGAAAATTAAGTAACTAGAAAACCAATTTACCACTTGATCACAAACCCCTAAATTCTTAATTTTGCATGAAATTAACCAAACCAAGAGTTTTGACACATCGATAAACGCAGTATCAGTAGTTTTCCATGACCATTGTGACATAGCTTATCACAAAATACTTGTAAAATTTAAGAAATCACATCATGTTGTATAACCCAGCCAGAAAACTGGTGACTTATCAATCATTCTGCTTCCACTTGTGGACAGGTGAAAATGGTGTGTATATATAAGAACAGGACCTAAGCAAGAGTGAGCTGCACTACTTGAAAACAGGTATATTTTCATAAAAGGAAGAAAAAAAAAAAGAAACAACAAAAAGAATGCAGATACAATTCTAGTGATGTGTAAACACATATCACTGTAAGGTCTCAAATTTATATATAAAAATGTTTTCAAGCATTGATAGATATTGCAGTCTTACAGAAACATTAAATATGACAAAACATGGGAATCCTAAAAGAAAGAGTGAAAAATTGGAAAATGTACCTTTCAAAATCTAAGTGCAAAAAAGGCCAAAGAAGTGGGAATTGGACAAAGTAAAATATTAGAAATGAAGTGATATATGCCCATAAATCAATATTCTGAGCTAAATTATGGTATACTGAGGCTGTCTTTTAATTAAAATAAGCACTTGTTGTGAATGTGCTCAGGCAATGGAATTTGATCATCTCTAGTAGAGATGTTAGAATGTGGCTCGAGTTTGCCATATGCCAACTGGTCTTTTCCCTGAGAATCGCTGGACAGAGTTCAACACATAGGCAGATCCAGGAGTTATTCTCAGCAACCGGATAGCAAATTTGAATGAAGCCATTCTGTTTTGTGAGCTGAAGGAGTTTATGAACATACGATGACAAATTCTTTCTTGTCAACTGTCCTAAGTGCCAGAGAATGTTTTTAACATGTTTAATGCACTATTGGAGCTAATCTGTAATGTTAATGTGTGGCTCACCAACTACATACAATAAAGGCCTCCTAACACTGAGTAACCATATCTCTGACAAGGTATGATGACAGCTTAAAAATTAGAGAAAGATTTACAAGCAAATTTTAATGGTATGTAAATTGAGAATGCTTTAAGATAAATTTTTCAGATTCACAGTTTCCTGCCTATTCTCCATTAACTTCTTAACAGGGAAAGAAGAAAGAGCCAAATATGTAGTCAAATAACAGATGGCTAAGGCATTGCTTTAAAGAGAGAGGGAAGTCCTAGACAGCTAGAGCACAGTTAGAGACAGTTAGTTTGCAAACATTTTGAAAGAAAATGCATTTTTTTCCCATGAAAATTACGATACTGAATTATCAATGGGAGGAGCTAACACACAAGCACAAAAGCAAGAAACCTTAACTTTGGTGCTTCTATTGACTGAAGTAATATGTTGAATCTTTGCTTGTAATGCTGCCTGCTCTTTCTTTATAGGTGTCTAATTTTATGGTGCATTTATATACATTCGAATTTTCATCCTTTCTGTGCTCAAGCTTAGTTTCTGTTTCTCTTTTTCTTTTCTTGCCAAAAATAAATTTGTTGGAATTGCAGATAATATTGAATAGTGGAGAACTAGATGTCTCAACATTTTCAAATGTTTTTTCAGATATTTTTAGAAAAATCTTTGCAAATAGCTATTTATGCAGTTAAATTATTGCTCTGTAAAAGACAAGTGTTATCAAGAATGAAAACCTGACTAAAATAAAATTAACTCCCCCATTAGAATAACTATTTTTTTAACAATGGATAAAGGATAACTGTGGCTTACAGCAAAAAACAGTGTTCTGCTGCATGGTATTCACTGATGAGGGGGAAAAGGTGAAAAGAGTGATACTGAAGAACGAAAGAATTTTGATGATTGAGAAGATCTATAACTAAATCATGGAGAAAAATCACAGCTGATAGAGGAAAAGCAATGCAAATAGAATAATTTGAATACTTGTGCCCAGAATAAAATTTGGTTGTATCAGCTTAAGATATGAATGTTGGCTTTTTACTGAACATTTCAAGTCCAGTAGCTAAGACAATAGCAAAACCAAAAAAAGTCTTAGTGAAAAGCTGAATCAAAGAATAATATGGAAAAATTGTATGCTCATGTGCTCTCATCTGCAATACATGTTCTTTTCTTGGCCCCTTCATAAGCACATTTTATAGGGCATTCAGTGTTAAGGAGTAAGACAGACAGGGATGGAAAAACCTGTTCATTTCAAGAAACTGGAAAGATTGTCAGTGTGACTTACTGGTTTACTCAGAGTAAACCAAGGTGGTTTGTAAGGAAAATACATATTTTGGACTATCTGCTTCTTTTTCCATGTCTTTCACATTATCTTTTTCTCCCTTTCCTCCTAATTATATTGGCATTGCTAATGCAATATCATATTTTCCAGAATATGTATGGAATTGGTGAGAGTTTTCTAAACCTGCATGATCAAATTGTATATCAAACTGCACTAAGTGCCCTTGTTTGGCCTGTAGAACAGAAGAAGAACAACTGCAGTTTTTTAAATAGGTACATGAAAACCCACATATTTTCAAATAAGAGGAGAGAAAGAGACTAGGAAGGCACAAGAATATGACTAAATTAATTTGGCAGATTATGATTTTTTTTTTTTTGGTGGGTTATATGTGGTTCACAGCCATCGTGCACTATAAAGTGTATTTTTTATTTGGGATGTTTTGTAAGTGTTGCTGGCACCTTCACAGCAAGGAGAGAGTTGGCAAACAAAAAAGAGGAGAAAGGAAATTAATGGACAGGACAAGAGAAAATGATCAGAGTACTAAGATATAAACTCTGGCATTTACTCAGAAAGATGAAAATATGAGAATGACTGATATATCTAAAATAATGTATATCATGTGGGATAAAGGGGAATCTTCTGAGTCTAGGATTTTGGGAAGGCTGCTGCCTAAAGCTTGAAATATGGATTTATGAAAACAAACAAATATGCCAATATGCATAAACTAGAGGAGGTAATACTAAAAATAATTCTAAAAATTGTTGGTATTTTAAAATTGTGATGTTATATGCAGGTTGCTGTGCAGATTAGATATGCATACACCAGGAAGAAATACATAGGCTGTTTGTAAATACATTCCTTACTAAATATTCCCAATAGAAAGGAGAATCATTGACAGATTTATTTATAGGAAAAACTGCATGTTTTGTTTCCAGAGGAGAAAAAAACAAACACATCCCATGGTTGCTAATTTAATCTTCTCTACAGGTACTGAGAAACATCAACAGTCACTTCAAAGAGATTTTGAATGCACCATGTTTTGTTTTCCACTGGGCAAATAGAAAGTCCTTTCTCAGTAAAACCAGCTTCATTGCTGCTTAACACTGGGGTGGCCTTTGAAAAATATGTCAGTAAAGAGATTTAGAGATGTCCTGTGGTCCATTAAGCAGGTGTTAGATACAGAGATGGATTGCTATCCTGCAGGGCTGCAAAGTCACTAATGTGTTTGCACTGATCAGTCATTTAGCACAGATAGCTATCAGCATGCTATCTCATATGAGGGTTATTGCAGGGGAGCAATAGAACAGAAAGTTATCTGCAGTAGAAGTGATTTTGCTTATGTCATAATTAATTACAAGCTTTACATGACCCTGGATTGTCTCAAGTCTTTCCAACGTTTGTTTCCTGACTTAATGACTGATTTAAGACTCATTGCTATGCGTGCATTATTAGGGCTGCTTTTCTAAATATGCCTTATGTTGCTTTTATTCAGTTTTTATCAATACTGAATGTCCCCTGTTATTCCATTATCCAATTACATTTTAGAGATAGCATTACATTGGCTAACTTGAATAATTTGGCAGCAGCATTGAATTTGTCAATAATTTTCCCATTTCTTTTGTGAGATCATAGTATCTTCATATCAGTGTCCATAGCACAGATGTATGCTGTTGATCTTCTTCCATTAGAAAACTTTATTACTTATTCCTATCTTTGTTTCTTACCTTTAAGATATATTAACCATGAAAAGATCATGCCTTTTTTCTTCTGTTTCTGTCAAAGTCTTTGGTAAATGTCAGTGTCCAAATTTGTTTTTGAAATTAATGAGTGCAATTGTAGCATGATCATCTTCATCTGAGTGCACCTTGACAATTTCAAAGAACTCTGAAGAGTTTATGATGCATTATTTCCTCTATTTCTTGTATCAACACTACTTCAGTATACAGTACATGTCTATGGGATGCACCTAAATTACTACTTTAGTTCAGATCATGATGTACTTTTCAGGTCCATCTCCTGTTTATCCTAATTAGAAATAAATAATTATTAAGATTGGAAGGGACCTGAGGAGGTTACTGATTCAACTTCCTGCTCAATACAGATTTGTCTATGTTTTTTGACCAGGTTTCTCAGCTCTTGTTTCAGTACAATCTTGAAAACCTTCAAGGATGGAGACTGCATCGTATCTTTGGACAACCTCTTCCAGTTCTGGGGGAAGAAAAAGTTTTCCTTAACTTCAGGTGGAGCCTCTTCTCTTTCAGTTAGTGCCTGTTGCCTCTAATTTTCCTGTCATGCACCACTGCCAAAAGTCTGAATCCATATTCTTAATATACTATGCACAGGTATTGAAAGATCCCCTTTCTCTTCACATGCAGATGGTTCATCCCTGATTGATCCATGCTGTCTGTTTCCAAGAACCTTTGCTCTTTTTATGAGTTTTTCTTTGCAAAGCAAGGCTTGAGCTCCTGATGTTGTATAGTTTTTGTGAAGACCTGAAGACCCTGCATTACCTGTTCATCTTTCCTGAAGACATGGAATCTGCCTACCTTCTTGTGCAGCTTCTTCACCTGGTGACCCTGTGCTGCAGCCAGAGTACACCTACTACAGGTAAACACATTGGTGTCCCCAGCTCCGGAAAGAGGCCTTGGAAAGCACTACTGTCTGTTGGGATTTCTGCCTGGGTCAAAACCTTTGGTGCAAGGGATAGCTGCTACAGCCCACATTAGGGGCCATCCTTATGTGTATTCTTTTCTGGGTAAAAAACTCAGTGGATGGCTGTACCCGGAGAGTGGTCATGAATGGAGTTAAATCCATTTGGTGGCCATTTGACCAGTGCTGTTCCCAAGGGCTCAGTACAGGGACCAATCCTGTTTTATGTCTTTACCGATGATCTGGATGTGGGTATCGAATGCACCCTCAGTTAACTTGCAAATGACGCCAAGTTGGGTGAGAGTGTTGATCTGCTGGATGGTTGGAGGGCTCTGCAGAGGGATCTGAATAGGCTGGATTAATGGGCTGAAGCCAATTTTATGAGATTCAACATGGTGCAGTGCTGGGTCCTGCACTTTGATCACAACAACCCTATGCAATGCTACAGGCTTGGGGATGAGTGTCTGAAAAGCTGCTTGTCAGAAGACGATCTGGTCAACAGCCAGCTGAACGTGAGCCAGCACTGTGACCAGGTGGCCAAGAAGGCCAGTGGCATCACGAATTGCATCAGGAATAGTGTGGCCAACATGACCGGGGCAGTGATTGTGCCCCTGTACTCTGCACTGGTGGGGTTACACATTGAATCCTGTGTTCAGTTTTGGGCCTCTAACTGCAAGAAAGACGTTGAGGTGCTGGATCACATCCAGAGAAGTGTAATGAAGTGGAGGGCCTGGAGTGCAAGTCATGTGAGGAGCAGCTGAGGGAACTGGCCTTTCCTGAAGAAAAGGAGGCTTAGGGGAGATCTTACCACTCTCTACAACTACCTGAAAGGACACTGTAGCAAAGTGGGGGTCAGACTCTTCTTCCAGATAACAAGTGAAAGGACGAGAGGAAGTGGCCTCAAATTGCACCAGAGGAAGTTTAGATCAGATATCAGGAAATATTACTTCAGCAAAAGGGTTTTAGCATGTAAGGAATGATTCCTTGCCTAGGCATATACGCTACATTTCTATTAGCCGTCTGTACAGCACAACAGAAGTGGATATGTGGAGTAAGCAATGCATCCTGGTTTCAGAAAATTCCTCAGTTCTACCTGCTGCAAAAAGTACCTGATATCGGTCTATAGCGTCCCCTCAGTGGTGGTCACTGAGACAAAGGATTATATTTCTCCTGTGACAGGGCTTTTTCCTTTCAGAGTAATTCTTCTACATCTTTGTCATCTGTCAGCCTCATTGACTCTCTGGAAAGTAATCCTGCTACTGATGGAATTTAAATGTTCTAGTATTGAGGGTTTTATGTCCTTACCAAGTTGCTCTTCAAAGTAATTTTTTTGGCTTGTCTTTGGTGGTTTGGCACATAAAATAATTTATGTTCCTTTCTGTTTCTTTTCTTTTGGTACAGTCTCCAGTTTTTGAATTATGTCCTTTTTAGTCTGAGCCCTTAACTACTAAACACAGTGTGATTTTTTGGTTTTGTTTCTGTGTAGTTTTTGACATTTTTTTCTGAAAAAGTAGAACATGCTACCTTTGAGTTTTAAATATAATTTGAAACAGTTGCTATGCTGCATGTAAACTTTCTATCCTCTTAGTGGATCTATTTATTTCCTTTTTACAAAAGGAATTTGTAAAAAGGAAATTTGTAAAACCTACATTTTTATTTAGTTTTGCTTTTTTGAAGTTCTATTATTTGAATGGCCTTCTGCTTTTGGTTTGTCATTCATGTAAAATCATCAGCTGACACATTTTGTGATCATAGTTGTAGATTATTTTTTGAATAGTTACACCAAGTTCCAGGTACAGAGCAGTACTGAAACAGGAACTAATGCAATTTTTCTCAGACTAGTTGTTCCAAGTGAGATCACTTCAACATGCAAACAATTTCCTCTCTGCATTAACTTCTGCAAATTTAATACCCAGAAACTGTCCACCCTATCTGCAGGTACTACTGCTGAGTTATTTTTTCCTGCCTTTGTGATTTTTCTAATCTATAAAATGTCTCTGTTACTCTCACCATTTTGGTACACTGCTGACAGTGCCCCAAGAATATTCTCTTCCTATAGAGCAACTAAATTTAAATACTTCAATACTCTTATTTAACATCTTAAATAATTTAATTTCTATTATGACTTTTTCTTAACGTTTTGGAACACTTCATCTATAGCAATTGACTTTCTCTTTGATATATTATTTACTGAGATTTTCTTACCTTCTGTCAATAATCTACAGTTTCAAAATTTCAGTTCCTCTAATATCTCCCTTTAAATCAAGTAATTCTGAGTATTTTTCATAGTTTCATTGTTGCTTAGAAAAACTTACACGTTCAGTCTTGTATTGAAAGTGTTTTGAAATTTCTGAAATCCAGCTGAGGTTTATTTTTAGTCCTGGTACCAAGAACATGAGGACATATCCTTCTGTACCTCTTTTTCAAATACACAAAATGATGTTTCTTCATGAACTAAAACCAAAGGAATATCTAAAAAGCATCATGTTACCATCTAAATGTAAGGAATGGATACTTGTAATATAAGAATATATCTCATCTGCTGGTAATTACAGTAAACTTAGCTAACCTATTTAGTGACATACCAAAAATTTTCTATGAAGTTCCAGTTGAAAGTATGAATTACTTGGTGGCAATATGAATATCTCCCCCATTTAATTTTTGTGTATCATGTTTTCTTTCTTATTGTTTTGTGGGTTTTTTTCCCTATCCCTTTCTTCACTCTTGGAAAATAATTAATTGATCAAAACAAGATTGCTTTTAAACTATCTTTTATTTTACTTTTTCAGTCTCATGCAACAAAAAAATTTGCTTTTATGTTTCTACTGTAAAAAAATATCTGCAATTAGCCTGTTGAAATAATGATTAATAACCTGCCTATGATTTTTAGAGAAGAAAAGTTGAAACTGATGTTGTTAAGATATAAATTTGTTTTCTTTACACTTAAAAGTGGGTGCTTTGCTGGGAACCGAGCTGTTAACATCTCTTATGTTGTTAAAATGTCTATTTCTAAATATTATGCAATTCATCATTTAAAGTTGTTTTCTGTATTGCTAAAATAGACAACAATTATTGTAAACAATAATATGTTTACAGACTTGGGTGGAATTAGTGCAATTTTTTATTTTAATTCTACAATTGTTGATTGCAGTACTAGAACTGAACAATATATCCCTCCTTTCATTTTTTTTTATTGCTGTTTTTTAAAGGAAGAGATGTTAGCAATTCTGTTGTCAAAGTAATTATGTTAGCTGTGAGTTTCCTGGAAAAGCATTTTAAAAGCTTTATATAGGTTGACATGAGAGGTGTCTTCCTTAGAGCCAAATGAAAAGAAGCGGCAGGTTATCTGATAAATCTTATGAGAATCAATTCTTGACACTGGCCCTTGAGCAGAAGCTGTAAGCGGCTGCTGGAGAGCTTGGTTTTTAATAAACTGGGAGAGAATGGACTCGAAGCTAGATTTCAAACATGTAAGGCAGGAGAAACAGTGATCAAGAAGAGAAATTATAAACTTTAAAAAAATACAGAAGGCACAATGGTAGAATGACACCCCAGGAGAGTCCATTGAGATTCAATATTTTGCAGTAGAGCAGTGAACTCTGGCAACTCTAAAACTGATGTGGCATATATAAACACATGCAAGACATCAAATCACAAATACTTTAAATGATTTTACTCTGAAGATACACCATTTAGCTGCTGAAACATAGTTTACTGCACAGGTAGTAAAAACTGATGAATATAAAGGAGATTGAAGTAAAGTCTGGACTGCCCCCCTAAATAACAGAAATAGATTTTAGGGAAAGAGTAGACTCATTGTTTGCTACCTTTAAAACTCGATCCTTCAAAGACCTATATAATATGTCCTTTACTACTTATAGAACCACATGCTCTAGGAAAAAATATTCTATATTTAGAAAAAGTGGACTAAAGAGTTTGTCAAAACTTTACTATGGCTTTATGACTTTATTAAGAAGCTGTATTCAACTGAAATGACAGAAAACAAGTAATTTTTATTTTAACTGGAATCATTTGACATCATATGCCAACTGATAAGCGTAACAGCAGAGAAGACATGCTTTCTTCAAACACTGAAATATTACATCAGTAAGAATATATTTTAGTCCTGCTGCAGGCTGACATGCCCATGATATGCTGAGAGCTGTAAATATTTGTTCCTTATTATTCCTATTCCCATCTGTTGTAAGTGGCACTTTATGGGAATGAGTTCTTGAAAGAGGCAGTTTTACGGCTTATAGTGTGATGCAAACAGTATCACACTACACTCCAAATAAAATTGAGTTAAAAGATGTAAATATATGTAAATTTGTGCACAGCTGTCCGGTTTTCATATACTGTTACAGAAACTCTTCAATATGCTTATGATATAAATGACTACTAGGTCATTTGTATGACTACTATTTTGTAAAAGCTTTGACCTCATTTGGAGTAAAACATTAATTTATTAAGAATTATTATGTATTGTATTCTTTCATTTAAGCAGTTTCCTGGAAAATAATTTATTAATTAACCAGATTGCTATTTTTTCTCTAAGCTTTAAATAAAGCACATATTATTTCAGAAGAGTGCTGAGTGCATGTGCATTTACTCATCTCCATTCAGCAGAGCACTGTCTTTCCTAACATATTCACCACTGCCATTATTCATGTGTCTGCAGACTGTGCACACTTTTGAAGACTTTTGAAGGCTTTTGAAGATTTGCTCATAGAATTGATTATTTTGTTCTTTATTTTGAAGGTGGAGAAGGTGAAGTTTATACAGTTTTATTGTTTGTGAATAGTCTTTTTAGTATCTACCTCCTCGTGGCTTGGATTGATGCATTCTCACAAATTTACCTGTTTATTTTTGTCTCTCAAATTTCCTTCTGTCTGCTTTTGGTGGAGTGGAATGGTATTAGAGAGAAATGAAGAAATAATAGATTAATAGGTTTCCTAAAACCAGAGTAAAATGGTAAGTGGAAGGAAAAAAATACTCTGAAACAAAACTGTCCAAGTTTTTCTCATTCAGATGGGGATAAAACCTTTGTTTAATACAGAACACAATGTTTTGTTTCTTGTGCCACTTGAATTTTTAAAACTACTGTACTGAAAGTATATTAGATTACTATTTAAATTAAATTAACTTCCTAAAGTAAGTTGTTTTTTTAAAAATTATATTCTAAGAAAATATTTAACATTTCCCAAGTAAAATATTTTAATTACATGACACTCTTCATTTATCAATATTTAAAAATTATTTTTTTTTCAGAAGTAAAGTGATGCATCATGTTTGATCCTAACTCACAGAAAAAAAACAACAAACCCTAGTGAATCTCAAATTTCCAGTGAATTTACTGCCTTCTTGGCTTTACTTCTGAGACTTGTTACTCAAGAGAGCATAAGTTTTAAATGGACTATTATATTTAAGAAACAATTTCTAACTCTTTACCTCATGAGACTACCCTAAAATTGTAAAATTATGACACTGGTACTAGCAAACATAGTTTGTCTCTGAATTCTTCTGAAGATTAGAAATTAATTATAGTCCCTTAAATCAGGCAAACAACCAATTGTAGAAAGAAACATTTCTGAGCTGGTGGCTTAATGGTATTAACATTTCTGTGAGAGCCAACGGTTCAGAAGACAACCACGAGTGTAACAGTAGAGAGAGGTTAGTTGAGCTAGATCTGAAGGCAAATGTGCCATGTACCCTTTAGATTTGTCAGTCCAATATTTTTGGGGTTTGTTGACAAAAAACTGTTTTCTTTTTGACCATGTTAGCCTCCTAAATCAATAAAATGTGATGGCTTTTTTGTTTTATTTCATTTTTTAATGGAGTTATCTGCAAGCAAGTTACTTCTGATCCTTCACCTGAAAATCATGTAGTGAAAATTTCAAGCTGCTAAGAATATTTAAAAATATTAAAACTATACATACTACTACAACAAATTATGGAGTCCCAAACAACCAGCCATTTCATTTAAAGAGGGCAATGTCATGCTAAAGTGATTTTACCACCTTGGGATATCAGAATACAAGTAAGAACAGGGTTGTCCTTAGTGAAGAATAATGCTATTTTGTTTGCATAATGCTCATCCTAAAGGAATAGGAAGCACTAATAGTATTAAAAGCTGTAGAAGGAGCTGAGAATGAAAAGAACACACTCTAAATGGAAAATAATTCATTTTAAAAGAACTTGACTGAAAAAAAATACTATTTAATAGAATCAAAATAATTTAATAGAAACAGTACTTGAAATCAATATATAAATACTAAATTTATAAAACCTAAGAGAAATATCTTCATTTCCAAAGACTTACTAATTTAAATTAATAAAAGTTCTCAGGTGTCTGGTGCATTGGAACTGGTCTTTCCCAAGATTTTGTGATGAAATGAGCATCTCATTGCTAATAGAGGTGGAAACGTCATAAACACACAAAAGAAACAAAACTCCAGGAGAGAGTTTATTTTTATTATATAACCATTAAAATCAAGCTCTGTGGGATGTGGGGATATTTGTTTCCTTGTATTGACTTTAAGCAGACACAGTTTAACCTCCAGCACAACCCTTATATTCTGTGGTTATTTAAAACGGCTTGTTCTGTGGCTGGTTGTACATTGGCAGGGGAAAAACAGAGTTTTTTCCAGTCTTTTGCATGATTTCATTTCAGAGAATCATAGAACTGTTTGGGTTGGAAGGGATCTTAAGATCATCTAGTTCCAGACCATTGCTTTGGACAGGGACACGTCCCACTAAACGGGTTGCTCCAAGCCCTATCCAGCCTAGCCTTGCATATCCAGTAATGGGACATCCACATCTTCTCTGGGCAACCTGTTCCAATCTCTCACCACCCTCACAGTAAAAGAACATCTTCCTAATACCTCATCTAAATCTGCCTTCTTTCTGTTTAAAGCCATCACCCCTTTTCCTTTGTAAGATATCCATCTCCAGCTTTCATTCTGGTGCCTTTAGGTCCTGCAAGGTTGATATAAGGTCTCCCCTAAAGCTTCCTCTTCTCCAGGCTGAATAACTTCAACTCTGACAGCCTGTCTTCATAGGAGAGGTGCTCCAGCCCTCAGATCATTTCATGACCTTTCTCTGGACTTGCTTCAGCTGGCCTGTGTCCTTATGTTTGGGACCCCAGAGATGGATGCAGTACTCAAGGTGGGGCCTCACAAGAGTGGAGTGGAGGAAGAGAATCACCTGAATGATTTATTTAGTATAGATGATGAGTTGTATGAGTGCATGGTATTTAGAAAGTTAACTGTGGAAGAAAAGGCTTGTACCCTGTAACTTTAATTTAGCTAAGTTGCATATGTTGCTGGAATGGATGGAAAAGGAATAATGGCACGTTGCCTCTGATATACTAGTCCAGGCCTCATGGTGAACAAAAAGTGTGACTGAAATCTGATGTGGAAAACAATATAGTCTAGTATCTGGAAACATGTGGAAAAGGGGTGGTCCGTGAAATTTCCTACTTCAGGAAACATTCCAAGTGAAGAATAGTTAGTATATACACAATTCTTATTACTGGAAGATAAAACACTTTGAGATCAGTGTATGTTGCATCATTTTTATATAATGCATCTCTAATTAACAGACATGAACTGTATTTTGCCTACTGGTCTTCTGTAACCAGCACTGGAAATTTCAAATAGACTGACCTTTATACTACATAACAAATGTATCTGGAAACAGATGCAGTTCATAAATCTGCAGGTCAGGATTTATGGTTAAATTGCTGAAGACCC
>VXAY01001954.1:188529-211859 GCA_013399855.1 Oxyruncus cristatus | reverse complement strand
CCATTTCTAGTGAGTGCTAATTTAAGAAATTATGAAAGATGACTATTGCCATTCTTATATGTTTAAACTTGAACCATTTAATCTCATTATTTGTATGAAAAGAGGACCACAGAATAGAAAAAAAAGTGATAGATGTAATTCAGACATATCTAGAAATCCTTTTACCCATCAAAATGAGGAACAAGCAGGATAAGGCAGAACACAGCAAACTTCAGATTCTGGCTGTAGCTCACTCATAGGATTATACAGAAACTAAAGAAATTACTGTGAAAATCAAGTCAGGAATTTCCAAGTAGTATTTCTACTCATTGCAATGTCTTCAATAGTATTTTCTGTACAAAAATTTCTTGAGAACACTAGTTAAATGTTCATAATACAGTTTTGAAGAGAGTAAATGTCATTAATCCTGCTGAGGATCAATTATCACAAGGGACATGGGTTCTAAAACTCATTTTGAAAAGTCAGGTCCCCTGGTACATCTCATCTAGCTGTCCCAGTTTTAAAGATGCAGTTTTAAGTCCATCTCATGTTTGCAAAATGATGCTCATGAAAAGCGTCAAGTTCAGTCAATAATAGAAGTGGGACTAAGACTCCAGCATCAGACGTCAATCCTCTTCTGTATGTATTGTCACTGTTGTCATCTCTTCATTGTGTATCACCTTCTTTGGGCCACAAGACTTTGTGGGAATTTTAGAGTAATTTCTCTATTATTGCAGATGATGCTTGCTAATTTTTTACTTTTCTCTCTTTTTTTTTTTTTTTTCCTGACAACTTAAGGGAAATACAGAAAATGATTCCCAGAACTATAACTGAGTATGTCCATATAGTTTCTATTCTGACAAAGTGGTGGTGTGATGTTAAAAAAGTTGAAAGGGTCCATTTGAAGTAATTACAAAACAACTGGAGGCTGTGGCTTTTTGTAGAGTAGTATATTAATGGCTCTGTTGTAAAATACCAAGCAGCTGCTGAGCTTTAGCTGTTGTAACATTATTAACTACACACAAATACAAGGACACACAAGTAAGTTAGTCACACTATATTTTAAAGCTGACAGATTGTTTCAGCAAATATTGTCTGCCCCAGACAGTAGGTTTTGACATCTTTGTGATATCCCTTCCCTTAACAGTGTGTCCTAAACACATGACAATTCTTGTTTAAAATTTTATGCAATTAAAAATCAACTGATTCTTATTACAATCAAATTCAAAATCAGAAAAGAGTTGAATTTCAATTTTTAAAATATAAAAATAAAATAAATAATTCCTGTCCCCTAAAAATAAAACCTTTAGGACTCTACAAACAGACTTCAGCAATATTTCCTTATTTTTTGCAAAACAAATGAAGCCAATGAAAATTTTTCACTAATTCACTGGGAGGATGATAATGCCTGGAGTGAAACTGAATGCATTAAGTGTTTTATTATAAGTAAAGGAGAATGTAGAACCTTTCTTTACAGCATATGATGCTGTAGAAGTAATTTCAAGTATCATGGCAAAAATTCCTTTTGTCTTCACAGTCTCAGTATACAATAAATGTGTTGTTTGACTATGGGAATAGAGTGTCACTTCCTTAAGTCCTATGCAGTTATACTGTGTTCTGAAAGAGTAGCTTGCTTAAGTTATGGAACTCTTATGTGGAAAAGTTTGAGGTATAAACTAAATGCTTAACACTATCTAAAAGCCTTTAGACTAATCCAAATCACATATTTGGGCATTCAGGAAGGTCAAGGGATGTAGATCTCATAAAAAAACTATGAAAAACTTATTCTCCAGAACTACTTCAACTTGAAGAGTCTAAAATGAATGGTCACCTCCCATATGAACTACTTGCCTAAATTTGGATGCCTGCAAATTTTCAGAAATACATCTAAACTAAGGCAAAATCATCTGATATTGTGGTATGTGTGGAAAATACGCCAAAAGAATTGAATTGCACTCTACTTGTCTTAATCTGGAAAAGTAGATTAGGAACTTTAAACACTTTTGCTCAATGAAAAGAGGCGCAAATATAAAAGTCTGGTTGCAATATTTTACCAAAAAACAAGAGAGCTTATTTCACAAGATTCAAGTATATGATTTCTTTTTTTTTCCCCTGGAGGAATATTCCTGTCGTCAGGCTGCAGATAAATTCCTCTTCCCTCAGTCTGAATACATATGACTTAAAAAACTAAGTTTAGAGATGTTTCTATAACAGAACCCACCAGAGCTACACCTTGTCAACATCAACACAGACTTCAAACCCCTTAGTTCTTTCCTGAAAGTAGAGCCTAATAGCATGGGGATTCTGTTTTAAAGAGGAGGTTGAAAAGTGACCTAATTTCTTACTCCAAAGTAATAATTTGTGCTGAGGAGGTGGAATAACTAGAATTAATAATTTTCACCAAGACCACTTCTCCTTTGCTGTATGATACCCTAAAAGTCAAACATAAGCAAATTTTACTGGAATACAACGAAAAGACAGGTCAACCTCTATTTTTTCTTCATAAATCTTGGGCTGGTTGTAGTCAGGTATGGACAAATTTAGAGGTTACAGGGGAGGAAAAACGGAGCAGAACATTTACATATTTGCTTCCAGGTCTTTCAGTGCACTCTGCAAATTCAATGACTAAAGCTCCTGAGTTATATATTCAAGAGTTAGATTTCAGCTTCTTGCCTTCAGGAAAGTGTGATGTAATTATCAGTCTAGGGTATTCATGATTCTTCACTTCAGTGGTCCAAGATTAAGAACATGTTCTTCTCCTGTCAGTTCTAGAGCTTAATTTTCTAACATTATGGAACTAATAGCCAGGGAGGAATCAAACACATTACACACTCCAAATAGACTGCAGCATATCAAAACTATACAGATTTTGTAAAGCAAAACAAAACCTAAAATACGCTTACATAGAATGTGCAAATCACCATAGATATCATTGAAAACTCTGTCCTGTATTTTACTGTCTTCATTTTTTTATGCAATGATTAATGGAACACAGAATAAATGACTGTTGGGAGAAAACCATCACATCTTCTATATATTTGAATAGTCTCAATATCCCAACTCCTCTCTTCAATAAGTCATTATTTCTGAGAAATATGTGGAGATTCTAGAAATAATGGGATGAACCCAAGCATGAAACATTTGTATTGAAAACTGTTTTCTGCTGAAATCCATTAAACTACCTAGTAGATTCCTTTGGGAAACTGTAAGAACATGATATTTTTTTCCTTGAAATCAAAATGGCTGAAACAGTTGAAACTCATCTTTCATAGTAGCTCCATTAGAGCTTATGAACAATAAACTTTGTGTAACTCTTTTAGTTTCAGCTTTTATTACTATAAAATAATTTTCTTTCTGGTAGTTAAAAGCAATGTTAAAGTATGAATAAAGTTTGACTCATATCTAAACAGCTTACCTATATGTAGGCTGCTAAGTCAGAAAAGGCAGGGAAACTGGAGAAGAAGCATCACAGAACAGTCAGAAGAAATGTAGTGGGCATTTATATAACAAATGGTTGTGTTTTATCATGTATATTTAACCATACTGTTAAGTCTTAGAAGAATTGTTATTAGACATTTCTATCCCAGAAGAATTTTTTTCTGACCTCCCAGTCTTATTTTAGAGAAAAGTGGAAGATTGCACACTAGACTGATCAAGATAAGTGTACCCACATGAGCTTTCATCTTGATTTCTGCCATCTAGAGGAAGAATAATACCTTTCCAAAATTTAAATTTTCCATTATTTTGAAAACGAAACCATTCTTCATTACCACAGTATATTTACTGTTGAGGACCTAAGTAATTGGCTGTCATTTTTGAAGCATTTCTTTCAGAATAAGGGAGTTCCTGAGTCAGCTTTGCCTCTTGTTGCTCAGTTCCATCACTGTCTGATCAAAGCAGATGACTTTACACCTCTGTGAGCCGATCATTCATGTTATAGCCTTTGAAGTACATCACCTTGACTGCTAACTTTAAAGTTAGAAATAGTGTAATTTTCCTGGTATCTGGAAGATTTTTCATTGAAAGCCTTGGAAAGTAACAGGATTGTGCAACTGAAGAGCAGATACGTAAAAATGAAGTGCGGTCCATTTTGCTAAAATATTTAAAGCAGCTGGAGGAGGTTTTGAAGCATAGATACAATTATTAACTGACTTATATTTGTCATTCCTTTCAGTCCCTACACAGATATGGCATATACTGCTGTTTGAGAACTCAGTAAATGCTCATCTATTGCAAATCTTGATTCTCACTAGGTCCATGTCAGCCTCAAGAAGCTGGCAGCTGCTGTCTCACTGTAGGGTTCTCCTCTTAATAGGTTGCTGTCTTTTGATCTTACTTCTTTTGACCAGAGCATAAAATCCCCATTGCCAAGAACTGAAGAGCAGTGTCTTCCAGGCCCTAAACTTAGCTATTGTTCTTGAGTGGATTTTTCCCTGACTCGTTTCTTCTTATCTTCTCTATAATTAGGAAAAAACCTGTATTGCTATTCACTCAGACAAGGTAATGCCTCACATATAATTTTGAGTTGCATATTACTTAAGGCAAAATGAACACATTCTATCCTACACAAAAATTTGAAAAATACAGTTTACTATCAAACACAGGCCTCTAAAACAGTCTAACCTGACAAAGAAATTCAACACATTTCACAAAGGATTTATTTTCCCTATTATAAATGGTATTTTACTGAAATTAAGTATTTACTGGAAATAGTATTATAGTCCATAATGCTATATTTACTTTTTTTCTCATTTTTTCCCAGTTTTCTCAGTTTTAATTTTAGAATTTGTAATAGCTTTTTATTTAAAACATTGAAATTCCACAATACAAATCAACATTCATACAAATATTATGATAATGTTTTAAATTGTTTTCATAAATATCCTCTATTTATTACCAAATAATTTAGTGACTTTCTCTTTTAATTAGAGAAAAAAATTGGAACTGCAATTATAATGTTTTCTTAAAAGGGAAGAATTTGATACATGCATAGGTTTAGCCTTCAGTACGGTCAGTAATGAAGCAAGACAAGTGGGAATCAATTTTGAATTCTCTGAAAAACATTTACAACTCAGTACAGTAAGATAAGACAGTTTGCCCAGATGTTTAGGTTGCCTATATTTACAGTAGTTGAAATATTCTCTGAAACTACCAAATTTTTCTTCTGATACTTGAATAATGCATCTGAGAAAACAGGTTTTTTTACATATAAATTACCCAAACCTGATCTTATTTAGGGGTAGTTATTGCACCATTGAAAAATAAAAAAAAGTATGAGAACTGGAAAGAAAAGCTTTTTTCCACTCTCCTCTTTGAATAAAGCCCTATCATGAGTTACCAGTTTCATAAAATTGAATCTTCAAGAGTACTGCAATACAATGTTTCCTTCGTTAAATTTCCATAACAACTAAACACTAAATGTAGGCAGTCATGCAGATTCACCTTATGCTTCTGTACAGGGAAAAGGTCAATGGATTAAAAAACAAATTGTTTATTCTATCATAAGAGAAATATCTGGATTCAGCTGTTAAGAGAATTTTAATACAATGTACTCTGGAAGACTTGCATAATTTTCAATTGATTTCATTTTATTTGAAGCGGTGTGCTACAGCAGCTGTCCAGTGCACCAGGCAGACACCCAGGAGGGTAGTTGTTCCTCAGAGGGTTATTGGCACAGGACTACATTTATAAATGGGCTGGAGCACAGTGTTCTCAGTTACAGCTAGGCTAAGTGCCTTAATGTCAGTTTTACTATGGACGCAAGATGAGACATTATGTCTCCTCTGACAGAAAGTTTAAGGGGTAAGAAATGTTGGTAAGCAATCCAAGATAAAGCAGACTGATACAAGAGCAGTCTGTCAACATCTTGTTAATAATCTATACAAGCAGAGAAACTTTATTCTAGACTAGCACTTCACATCATGATGGCTTTGAAGTTAAACTTTGAGCTTAAAACCCACATGAATAAAAATATGTTTATTTTTTTAAGGTAGACCTCTACAAATATATTTTAGTCTCTTAAGTAGAAGAAGATTTTGGTGATCATTTTATTGTCCAGACAGGGTCCATCTGCCACAGTCTTTTTTGGCAAACAGCTTGCAGCCTTTGAGGAATTTCAGATAAGGATAATAATTTGGAGAGGTAATGGACAAAACATGGACTGAACAGAGCTAGAGAATAAAGAGTGGAATGATCATGGAAATTTCAGTTGCCTTATTGTGGTGATAGGATGAGGGGTAGAATGTGTATAAATTGTCCACTTTCGTTCAGTGTTGTGATGATACTATTTTGATTTTGGTGTGGGGAATTCTTTCTAGAACCATCTTTGTGAATATCCTATGTGGACCTTTTCTTGTCTTTAGATAACTGCTCAGGTATAAATTAAAATGCTGAAGCTCTGAAATGCAACAGCTTAGCTGAGGAAAGAAATGATTACTGCTCTATTCCTGCAATGATGTGACAGTTCACTGCAGACTGCTGTGAAACCTCCATTTTCAAAGGTATTAAGAAAATTCAGGTGCAGCTCCAGATGAGTTCACTGGCAGCTTGCTCAATTAGAAACAAATTAATCAAGTCTATTTTTTTAATTGAAGTAGATGTCATTACATAGAAAAGAGAATTCCTATGTCCTCAAATATCTAATAATAATTTTGCTCTATTCCATCAATTTTTAAACTTTATGCATGTTACAAAAACATGGCACTTGGAGGCTTTTGTGTTCCTGTTGACATCAACCATAAAACAAATTGTATTTTAGTGCAAGCTGGAAAAGGTTTAAATTTAGAAATACGTTTCTTTCACAAACTGAAGAGAACTTCCTCTATGTAATTCATACAGCAAACAAACCAACATGCATATGTACAGGAAATAAAAACATGTTTAGGAGGGCAATTACAAGTACTCAGAGTACACTCCCACTCCCGCTGTGCATCTCTGTGATACTTGTACCAAGAAGATACCCTGACACACACGAGAACTCTTCCTGATTGCTTGCATCCTGCTGTGTTGCAACTTCGAGAGATGTCAGAGGCTAAAGTCCTTCCTGAGAACAAAGACTCCCAGTTTAAACAATTCCTTTCACCTTCCTGCCAGCTTTCTCAGCTCCGATTACTGTTTCTATCTCTAGGCATTAAGCTCATTGTATACTGTTATCTTAAACAGTCTCAAAATTATTATTTCATAAAAATAGATGGACTTCATATTTTCTCACCTTTGCATTGAATTTTAGTTCTATGAATCCTCCCTATAAAACACAGGTAGGAGTTCTGTGATTAACATTTTTTCTTTGTAACCGGTCTTCATTCTTGAGGAGAAAAGAGAAAAGACAATGCAGAAAGAACCGAGTCTTGCCAGTACCACCAAAGGAGACTTTCTGCTGTGCCTTTTGCAACTGGACTTGTCTATCTCACATTGGCCTTCTTAGCCATCAACGTGCTTGTAGCAAATGTGGGTAGAGTCCTTCTCAAATCTTCGTCCGCAAAGCCTAGCCATGATGATGACATCTAGCTTTAAAGAGACATAATTTTTGTCATTTTTCTCCCTCTTGTGAAAGCTTCCTTCTCCCTATCCTGGTGCTTCGCATTCCCTAACTAGGTGGAAAACAAGGTGGAGAACAGAACTGGTATGGAGTGACTTCCTGACACCGCTTTGGTTGCTCCTCCTTCTGCTGTGCAGCTCTACAGGATAACCTCAGGCCTGATCCTTTCCTGCTGACACTCCTGCCAGTTCTCTTCAGAGACAACTCATGAAGCTTAATCAGCCAGTCACTATAGTAGGATGCTATTGTGAGTTAGGTGACTGACTATAGGGTTTGACAGAAAGCTGTGGATGTTTGACAATTGTAGCAATGCTTGTATTGAAGTTTGCAAACAGATGACAGGCTAAATAAAAGTCCTTTTTCCTGAGAACACTGAGAAAAAATTTCTATTAGTGAACTTTCAAAACCCTCTTTCAGAAAAAAAAGGGGAAAATGCGTCTGTCAGAATAGTAAAACAATCAAATGTGGACAGGAGGAAACATTTTAAAATGACAATTAACAGTTTAACCAAGATTTACCTGATCTTCTAAACAAAAATATTAGTACTTTTTTCAGTTATATGGGTACCCAGTAAAACCCACCAATAGTACCTATCCATCCTTACCCACTCATGCACATTCAGTAATGGTAAAGGAAGAGAGTTTTTCTATAGTGAATTAATACCTTACTCTCCCTGTCATAATGTATATGCCTTTCACTTTCAAATAGTTTTCTCTTCTTCTGAATCCTGCTCTGCTTTAAATGGTATTTTAAAATGAAAACCCACTAAAAAAACAGCATGACCCTTGTGTACTACTGATGCATATAAGTGTCATGCGCTAACTGCAATATTATAGCTTGTTATATTCCTTTAACTGTGGACATTACTTGATGAAAAATAATCTGTTGAGAAATAAATTTAAAGATATGCCTTGCTGGATAGGTAGAAATTAATTAGGAACTTTAAAGAAGTCATATTTTTAAAATTGTCTGGATGATGGGGGTTTTTTTGGTGACTTTTGCTGAAATGCGTGTCTAGTCATGTAATTACTTGAGAACCTGGAGTGAACTGAAGAAAAGTGTTCAGAATTGATATATCTCTTGCAAACTCTGCTCCTGGGCAGAACAAATTCACTGGAGATGAGAAACCTCAGAGTTGATCATTGAGGCCAATTAAATGAATTACTGCAGAAGAGCAGAAGATAATTCATGAGTGACATCTAATCTATTCTAATTTAATTGCACAAAAACTTAATGTGGGTAGTTTCAATGTCTGTAGTGTATTGTGCTATGTACCACACTTTTAGAAAAACATTTTCTGAGACCTGCAGTCAGTTTAGTGTTTTGTTATAGATGTATAATGTATTGTTCGCCATTAGAGATGTTGTTAGAGAAGCTCCACAGAGATAAATGTCATTGTGTCATCTTTGTATTTTGTACGGGGAGACAAAGGGTCCCTCTGACCTGCAGGCACAAATTGTAATTTATTATGAAGAGCATTCTTTTCCCACAGATAAGCCTGTTAGCTTTTGTCAATTTAAGAGGCTATGTCACAGACAGAGAGAAAAATTGTTTATATTTTAATTCCTTCCAATGAAATATCTTGCAGCAAGCCAGATCTTGAAGAAAAAAAAAAAAGGCAATAATGAAAGATGGAGATGCAGAATGGACAGAATAAATGTCTATACAGATCTTCTACCTTGTTATAAGTGAAGGTGTGATTTGGTTTGTATAAGTCAGCTTCATTAACTGAGGCATAAGGTACTACTTATGCCGACTTACCAGTTGCTTGACCTAGATAGCAAGTTAGAGCAGGAAAGGAGCATTTTTGTCAAATGATTCTTTACTTTCATCTTCCTTATTCGAAATGGCTAAGTAGTCTTTGACTTTTTCTACTATTTGTCTCACAGTACCTTAAAAAAAGACAGCATGTGCTATGATGTAGATAGGAAGGAAAGTATAATGCAGTTCGTATAGGCACAGTAAGGTTCTGAGATTTCTTATGCTGTCCCTTGTTCAGAATAAGACTACATTTTTTTCTATCTTTCTTCAATATGCCCCTTTTTATATTATAGGTAGACATACATTAATCCTGAATGGCAAGAAATCTATAATTAATGTGTCTCAGGTGAATGTCACTGAGGTCTCAGTCATTTTCTCTTTTATGAATCTTCATAAACCACTTAAGATATCTGCCTTAATATCTTCTAAAATGTTCATAGAATGATAAAATGGCTTGGGTTAGAATGAACCTTGGAGACCATTTAGTTTTAAGCCCCCTGCCATGGGCAGGGACATCCTTCACTAGACATGGTTGCTTAAAGTCCCGTCCAACCCAGCCTTGAACACTTCCAGGGATTGGACATCCACAATTTCTTTGGCAACTATAGAAACCTGAACAGTAAGGATTTAATGAGCTGCTATGCCTCAAACACTGATGGCTATTCCAGCATGTAAATTAGAACAGGATGTGACTGGAAAGGGAAGGTAGGGCAGCACTTTTCTGTGAGAAACTTCCCTGTTCTGGTCCATGGAGACTGCACAACACAGAACAGCAGAAATGCAGGAATGGGGTCAAAGACCAGGCAAGACCAACAGAGAGGATCAAGACCACCAAAAGACCCTCAAAGGCCCCCAACCCATTTCCAAAAAGGTCCAAAAGAACAGGCTGTGCATGTTTACTCACTTACATGAAGAGTGAGAAACCTAAGCCCAGGGTGGGGAAAACTTACCCAGCACAAGGTACTCCCACAAAGCCCAGGTGGCATGCCCCCAGGACCCTGGACACCCTGTCAGCTCTTGACACCGGACCCACAACTGGTGATCTTCTTTTCTTTCCTAGTTGATCTTTCTTTCAGTCTCTCCTTCTCCCCTCTTCCGTTTTTTTTTTTTATTTCACTTATTCTTAGTAGGGGCAAAACATATACCAATATCCATGCCAAGTGTGTAGTTTGCTAATAAAACTTTGTGAGTGGTTTTTGGTGTCTTTTTTTTTTTTTTTTTTTTTGGACTGCTTTGCCTTTTGCTGTTCTTTTTCAGCCACAGGCATCTACAAATCTTGGGTGCTCCCTATCACTACATGTCCTTGTCCAAAGTCCCTCTCCAGCTTTCTTGGAGGCCCCATTTTGATACTGGAAGGCTGCTATAAGGTCTCCCTGGAGCCTTTTCTTTTCCAGGCTGAACAACCCCAACTCTCACAGGATCTCTTCATAGGAGAAATGCTCCAGCCCTCTCATAACCTTCATGGCCTTCCTCTGGACTTCCTCCTCAAAATTGTCTTACATCTTGTCCAAATTGTTACATCTAGATGATGTGTCTCTGGATTATGAGTATGTTTAACTGTGGCCTTAGCTACAGACAAAAACCACACTGACCTGGATGCACTTACAGAATTGAAATACTATGCCTCACCTTGCACAAAATCTTGGAGAGATTTCCATCAATAGAGTTCCTTATATAATTATTTAATATCACCATTTTCCATCCTACTGAATACCCTTTGTAAAGTGTTAGGTCATGAATATTTCAGGGTACTCAGAAAATATGGGGGAAAAAAAAAAGAAAAGTCTTTTTTTATTTTCAATACAAAATGGAGTTACAAATAGAAATGCTCTCCTTTCACTTCATTTGTGAACCATACTACAAAAGTAATAAAGAACAATAATTTTCAAATCTGATTTTGAAACAGTTTTACTGTGTGAAGATCTCATCACATAAAAGCTGTTTGACAACCTGGTGATTTCATCTTCAAATATAATTTATGACTTTACCATAAAGGGAAAAAAAAGTCATGGTCATCCATGCAAAGTTGTTTTTTACAACTTCTTTTTTATTTTCTATTAGATTGAAGGCAGAAATCTAGGAAATTGTCACAGAAACCACTGATTGGAAAAGCACAAAAGAATTACATGCCCTGATCACACCAAAATGCCACTACTGTACATAGCACTTAAAATATCATCGGAACTTGAAAAGGTTGCAATGTATTTTTAGGCTTTTAATCAAATACCTACTGCCATGAAGATAAAAACAAGACTGCTGTTTTGACTGTTATCATAAGTTAAAGTTATCCATCACCCAGTGTGGATACTCAGTAAAGTAACTAACTTCACTGGAAAAAAAAAAAAACCCAAGCATCATGAAAAATACTTTCATAACTGTTTTACATGTTCAGAAAAGATCTGCTGCCTGAGGACTGGGAGAAGGCATGAGCAGTGGAGATACATGATAAATAATAAAAAAACCCTTCTCAAAAATATAGCTTGATATAGGCAACACTAAATTAAACAAGGGGCAAAACTACCAGAACTGGTGTAGCACCCAGTGCCATTTATGTCCAATTACATTGAAGAGGACAACAATGGAGGATGTGATCACCCACCATTTTTAAACCAATTTCATGTGAAAACAAGATTATTTCCAGCATAGATGTATGAGTTTATGACAGCTCTGCTTTCTCATATTTTCATCCTTTGACCCTAAATTGACTTAAAGGGATTTGAATACCTCTTATAGGAGGAGACAAAAATGAGAAAAAATCTCCTGATTTTTTTTTTTTAAATCACTTTAACATGCTTACTATATTAAGAATGAATTACAAAAGAAATTATACTTATCTGCTGACATTTCGCCCACAAGTATCCAGCTATGCAGATGTTTCATATGCTCATACTGAAAGCCCCCACAATTGAAGAAGATAAGAAGAAAAAATGAACATTATTTTAACTAATTTTAGTACCTGATTAAAAGGAAAATATTTAACAAATCCACTTAGCCTTACAAATATTGAAAGCTTATAGGACATTCTATAGCTACAGTATTAGTATGTGAAAAAATTATTGTCCACCAATAGCGATCATCTGATCAGACCTTATTAGTTCCTTTAGAAGGAGAATCAACTCTCAGCATTTGATTATGATGCACAGGTTGGAGTTAGTACAGAAAAGATAACATTTTGCTTGAAAATGTGGCTGAGGATCTGGAAACTGGTCATTGAATTTACTCATAGAAACTCAAGCTTTAGAGTATGTTAGGGCCACTAGAAACTTATTGCTGCTTCTACCTTGACTAGTCAAGAACATTATATCTCAAAACAGAGTCACTAAAGACCTAAGCTGCATGGATTTAGTTCAGGATCAAGGTGGAAATGAGTGGAATGGAATAGTGACAAAGAAAAATTAGTAGCATTTTACCCAGTTGACATGTGCATACTTTATTTTTTTGCACGAGTGTAAATAAAGTCTTACTTGTCTCTCTACAGCAGCAACAGCTATGAAAATCATGTTTCAGTTGCTGTACTACTAGAGGTTTCCATACCTGACATTCCGAATCCTGAAAGACTTCCATTCCACTTTGAGATTTTGGGGTGACTTAACAGAGTCAAATAGGAAACAGCAATATGTTTGGTGTTGCCAGTCTCCCCAGGGCATCATGTCCTCTGCCCAGGCTGGCTGGGCAGAGCAGTCTCTCCATCAGACACAGTACAGAGTCTGCAGAGTCTGCACAACCTCCGTGAGTGACAGCATGGGGCAGAGCGCTCGGGGACCTCGAGACACGTAACAGGCACGGTGGTGTGCCTTCTCACTGCTGTGAGCATCAGCAGGCTGCAGGTAACATCAGAGGCCTGGGTAAATCTGGAGCGTCCATGTCTACAACCTGCATCCACACACCTCCTGGAGTGGGGGGTACTACAGTCTAAAAAATAAATGATACTAACAAAATCAGATTTGTTTTACCTGTGAGCTAATAATATTAGTAATTGGACACGACTTGTGATAAGAAATATCAAGAATTAAATTCATTCAGGCAAATTCAGTAATTCTTTAAAATTTTATCTCAGTATTGTTCCTTGAAAACATGTGACAGAGATATTTTCAATAACTTATAAAAACATTTAAAGAGCTGCTTAAATCTATGATGCAAGCAGCATGGTAACTCATTGTTCTGAATTAGTTTTCTTTGTTTTGTATTTCTGTTTTCATTTAATAATTAAGTATATTTATATTATCTTTATTTCTTAAGAAATTTAGTTTTTCATGTTTAAGATAGCCAGAAAGGTAAAAAGGTAAAAGCAAAAAAAAGTAATGATATTGTAAAGTAAAATCAGATAGTTACCTGACAGTAGCTTCAATCTGGTGACTTTCCAGATAAAGAAAAAAAGTCTTAAATTTTATACTGATTGTCTTCAGATCATGTAGCTCTGAGTGGGTTCAGAATGAAAATTTCAGCAAAATTTTTGACTAATCAGTAAGGTGTCTAATTAGCTTTTACTTTATCTAAAACTTTAAGATTTAGAAAGAAAAAGAGAATACTATGTAAAGATTCATTAATATTTTAAGCTTTCTGTAAACATCTTAAAAGCAGCAGCAGATCTATTTTAAGACACTGGAAGAGACCTATGTTATTCGGTGAATTTAGAAAATAATAATGTTTAAATTATAATACCAAAATTACTTTAAAGACAAAATGTAAAACTTTCTCTTATGTGAAATAATTCCACCAAAATAGGTATTTTTAAAGCTATACAAAAGCACTTTTGTTTCATCTAAATATTTTTTTTATATTAGGCAAACCTATTTGCAAGCTAACTTTAATGTAAAAATATGGTTTAAAGATTTTCTACTGTACATAGTGTCCTTATATGTTTTGTGGACAGATATTTTCTTCTTTGCTCTTCTTTTGAAATGCAGTACAACTGAAAAAATTTTCTGACAAGTACATCAATCTGTATCATCCTTTTAGGAACACACTTTTATGGGATTTCTGTGTTTTTTGGGGTTTTGCATCTGTCCAAAGAAACCATCGTAACTAAAAGGTGGATATTTCATGTGTGACCTCAACATGTCTAGAACAGGAATTTTTTGATAGAAAAAAACCCCCATTGTTATTGTTGTTGTTATTAGTATCTGTATAGAAAATAACTAAATTTCATGATAAAAGGTATTTACCTTAATATAAATGTTTTAAATACATTTTCCTAAAAGGAGAAGTGCCTAACATAAAACTGAGTGGATATACACTGGGTGTATCTCCATTCATTCTAGATTATGTCAAAGCGTTCCATGGGGAAAAATATAAAAAGAAAAATTTTATTTATCAAAAAGAAAGTAGAATATCTGTAAATGAAAATGGATTTATGCTGTAAAATAGTTACCTTCATCAACTGACCTTTTGGTTCACTGTTCTGTATGAAAGTCAGTGTATGCACTAACTCAGGCTCTTGGAATAGACTTTTATTACTTAAATGTATGTACATTAGCAGATGCATGATTAGTGAGGAAGTCCACACCATTGATTAGATTGGCCAGCCTGTGATTCAGCTAATCCAGGTTCAGATTTTTTGCTGTATGATGGGTTTTAAAAGCAATAGCTTCCTAAAAATAGATAGAAGATGAATGGGATTTTTGAAATCACTACAGTTTTTAAGTACCATTGAAATCAATAAATATTAATAGCAAGATCCAAAAATGCACTTAGGCATCTGAAGTACAAGATAGGCATCTGAGACCCAAAGGGTGATTCAAAAGCATTTAGGTAGGAAGAGTCAGAAGGTATTTTAAGTTTGCACCTGTCTTGTTGCAGTGAAGGCCCAGGAGTTACTGCTGCTACTTTGGCAGAACATTAAGGGTTGCCTTCACTCCCCGTGGTAAGACTAGGCTGATTTAAAGTTGGGGTGGGTGTCCTATGGGGGGTGACAGGAGGAGAAGTATATATAAAATTTATATGACCATTTTGAAAGAAGGGTTAAAGCATGGCTTCTTATTTTGGAACTATATTCTTTTATACAAGGTTCCATACAAAATCTGATTTAATGTCCAGGTCACAGTGCTGCCTCGCACCCCCTGGTACAATAGCCTACTAGCTAGAATAGGCTCCCACAGACTAACAAGTCTGACTCGAAAAATAAAGCCAGAGTTGCTGACTCATGTGACTATATAAAAAGTGGATGTAAGTTCTCTCCTCCTATCCTACTTCCTGTCTTCTTCAAGCAAACAAAAACCCAAAGAAAATGAAGCAGCAATTCAGTTGCCACTAACCGAATAGGCACTTCAAGCTTATGAACCCTCAGTTCATTGTGTTTGCCTTAACCACAGGTAGTTTTCAAAACCTTGCTCATGTAAACCATTTTGTCCTACTTTTACATTTTTGTGTACTTTAACATTTCTAAGAAATTTACTTTTTCTGCATCTGAGCTTTTCTATTTGTGTATTTTGAGGATGGTAAAAGTAATGGTTGTGAGGTGATAACTTTTTTCTGTAAGAAGAACAATATAAATATCATATAGAAATTCCTAGTATTACACCTCAAGAGAAGAAAAGCCCATTCCAGGTAATTGCAACACAGTTAATCTGGGTCATCACAAGTATAACTACTGAAGGGAGCAGTATTTTATCATTTTGTCATGAAACTTTCTGGACCATTTCTACACTTGGGCTTACTATGTCGTTTCATGAATTATAGGCAGATATACAGTTGTTAGACTGGAGACAGTACTTTTCAAAGTGCAGTCAAGGTTAAAATGAGCAAACTGAAACAGAAGTATGTTTCTAACAAATGTCTCCTTCAAGAGCAAGTAAAGAAAGTCTGGTCCATCAGCATGGAAGAGCAAACTGGCAAAATGTCAGCCTTTAAAAGTAAAAAAAGAGTCAGTCACATGAAAATTGTTCTACATATTTATAAGAAAGGACTGTACAAAACCAGAAGATGAATTATTTGAATTTGGAGAAATAAATGCCACATTAGTGCTAAAAATTTGAAAAGAATTAAAGTTTGCTGACACCCTTAGCATTATTTAGAGTTCTGGTTGATATAACTCTATAAATATATATTTTTTAAAAATCCAGGTAGAATTTTAGATAATAAAATATGTAAAATATAAATTCTTTTTTTCCATGCTTATATTCTGTTAAAGTTTTGTAGATGGATATTTGTATGTGTACACATAATATACCGCATTATCTAGACAGAGCATATATGTAACATGTACACAAGCGTTCAAAAAGAATATGGCAGAGTGTTCAAACATTGATGACTGTTGAAGAAAAAAGCTAAATATAATTTCTAGCTTTGGAAGAAATTAAATTGCTGAATGGCAGAGGCCAGGACAGTATGCCAGGGAAAGGTCACTCTATACACTGCTCTTACCTTTCTTTAAAATCATCTACTGGTCACTGTCAAAACAGGACTATGGATTCCTAGATTCTTAGTTTGACTTAATACTGAGAGAATACTTTTATAATATTAAACAATGTATTTTAGATTTCAGGCTGAGTCTCAAGTCCAAAAAGAGTCTGGTTTCCCTGGAATTTTTGGATGATTTATGTAATATATCAGTAATGGTTTATAGAACTGATGGACCTTCTGATCTCATCCAGAATAACAACTTCTGGTGTCTTTATTCGACTAAATAACATTAATGCAGTCAATTTTAAGGTAAGAAGTTTTATTGTGTTTGAGAAACCAAAAAATTAAGGGTTTTTTGGTTCATTTTTGGTCTATTTCTCAAAGATGGAAATCAAGAAAAACTTCAAAGGAATACAGACTTCTAGGATGCATTTTCCTAGAACTAAGAAAAATAAACAATTAAAGATGTCTTGATGTGACACATGAGGACTTAGGTAAATGATTCTATGATTCTATATTGTGATTTGAGTTGCTAACTCTCTATGAATCAAGTCAGTAAAAGACTAGGTATTGTCCCTGTATCTTCACAGAATATGCTGAGTTGGAAGGGACCTGTGAGGATGATTGAGTCCAACTCTTAACCCTGCAAAGGACCATGCTCAAGAGTCTCAAAACTGACAGAATAAAATGCATTAGACTAAAAGTCTCAGAGTAAACCATGACTTAATTTTTGGAACAAAAATGAAATCCTGAATATAATATCTTGATGTTCGTAAGAGGGAAAGAAAAACAGATTTACTACAAATTGAAAAAGATTTTAGCCCTCTCCCTGTCTTTTTCAATTTATGTGTTCAGGGGAAAGAAGGTAGTTTAAAATATCTTTCATAGTTTAAAGCAGTGTTTTCCATTGAAAAGTGTGTTTGTGTGCAATTTACATAAACTCCAGTTTGATGTCTTTGAAATTCTTGACATTATGTTTATAGCTGTTTATTTTAGGATTAAATGGTAAAAGTTAAACAGACAAAACCCATTTGATATCTGTTTTATCTGAGCCAGAAAAAACCCCCAAAACAGTAAGTCAACCTAAGTAACAGAACTCCTATTATGTTAAATGTGCCTGAAAGAACTGTATCTCTCAGAGAAACATCTACATTTCCTGACAAACACTCAGTTCTCAAAAAGAAATGCAGGGTTACTCAGACAAGATCACATAAAAAAGCATATCTGAATAACCAATATCACAAATATTTGTTTAGAAACTGTGGAGAAAAATATAACTGCCTCACATTTGCTTAGGAAAAGGTCATCATTCTGCATTATGTATAAATGTACTCACTTTATAATAGAATGAAGAGCTGATCTAAAAACCAAGCATACTATTGATCTTTCAGTGACAGAAAAATCTTTATCATCAGAGCAAATTTTCTCCAGGTGTAGAAAATCTACATCTGCTAATGATGCAAAAAACCCCTGAAGTACGTCATGGGCAAGCTTATGATTTACTGATTTTTCATAAGCTCACTTATATTGTAAAACATAAATTGACACCAAAACTCAAGTCAATACTGTACAAAAAATGCCACAGACATTTAAAACATATCTCTTCCTACAGCGTATGATATATCCATTAAAGTATCCAAGACCGTTTTCAGAGTCAGCATATATCAGCTTCCTTCCTACAATATGGGCATCCAGCTCATTGGTTCCAAATTTAAATTCAAGCTGAAGAATAGTGTCCTGCAGTCTGAATTGACCCAAAAGATTATTATTGTACAGTGACTACAAGATTGGTTGGATGTTTACTACATAATTGTCATAGATAAACATCAACTACTCTGTAAGTATTTTGTTTAAAGTCTGGTTGTATATACATATAAGAAATGTGACACACTGAATCTAAATTTTCACGTCAAAGTCAGCAGTTATGGTGCAAATAAAGAACATCATAAAAGCTGCTAAAGCATTCTCAGAAGTGGAAGGTTGAATGGAGAGAGATTTTGCAGAGGATGAGATTTCCTTGCTGCAGAATTCTATCTTTCAGGAACAAGACTTCATAGTATCCCATTTCAGTAATATTGATGTCTCATCTTTGAGTTTGCAGTTGTTGATGCCATTTTTTCCATCAAGGGATGGTGAAAAGCAGAACTGGCTTATAAATACTACACACACTTCACTTCCTATTTCTTCCTGAATTATATCGCTGTTTGTGTAAAAGAAATAAAATTCAGCACTAATAGAATTAAACTGATTCTACCTCACAGGGTAGCTGTATGTTTTCCATTGTTTTGCGATGGTTTATGACCATACATTAATAAGAAATTGCTTTCTCTATCTACAGTAGTATTTAGTACAGCATTTCTTCACTGTTATATAAGTAAAAGTTAATTTTCTTCAAAGTACAAACCTTTTAATTCTTATTAGTATATTCATTGCTTTGTGTTCACAATGTGAAGTTTTCCAGTCTCAGGATGTGTGCTGGGTTTGGCTGGAGTAGACTTAATTTTCTTCACAGCATTCAGTATGGAGATGTGTTTTGGATTTGTGCTGAAACACTGTTGATATCTCAGGGATGTTTTAGCCATTGTTAAGCAGTACTTGCACAGTGTTATGGCGCCTTTTCTGCCTCTCATCCCACCCCACCAGATAGGGGTGCACAAGAAGCTGGGAGGGAACACAGATGGAACAGCTGACTCCAAGTAACCAAAAGGGTATCCCATACTGTATGGCATATAAAGCTGGGGAATGTTGGCTGGAGGGTTGCTCCTCAGGGTCTGGCCTGGTTGGTGGTGAGCAGTTTTTTTCACTTGCATCACTTACCATTCTTTGGTTTTATTTCTCTCCTTTTAGTATTTTCCTTGTCATTAAAAGGTTTTATTATTATTGATTAGTACTATTCTATTTTATTTTATCACAATTTTTAAACTGTTCTTATCTCAACCCACAAGTATTCTCACTTTTACCCTGGCATTTCTTTTCCCTCATCCTGCAGGGCTGGGGGAGTAAGCGAACGGCTGTGTGGGTCTTCATTGTCACCTGGGGTTTAACTGTAACAGGATGAAACCAGACATCATGAAGCTGACTGATTTCATCACAAAAAAAACCAACAAAAACAACCCAACAAAAACACCCAAAACAAAACCAAACAAACAGAAATCCCAAACCAAACCAAACAAAGAAAACCCCAAACTAGACAAAGGACGGGGAAGGAAATAGGAAAAATGCAAATACATGTGATTTTATTTTTAGTGAGCATTACTCAAATAATATCATTATAAATTCCTAAATAACTTATGGAAATTTTGGAAATTTTTTGTAAAAATCTACTAAGCAATATAGAGAAGAATTAATTAATTATGCACAGATAGAATCTTTTGGTTCTGCACACCACTCTGACAGATAATCAGTGATTATCAGTGACTACACTGTGGTTTATTACAGAATTTTCTATTACCCTTACTAGGTGGTTGTTACAAGAAGTACTTGATCCTCTGTGAATTAGCTTACAAGCAAGCAATGATAACAAATAATAAAAAAAGAAAACCCAGCACTATGTCTGTTTTTTTTTTTTTAACAAAACTTTGGAGATTTTCTTATATGAAAGCAATAAGGTTTCCACAAAACAATGAAAATCTCATTATGCAAAAATCTTACTGAAGGTTTATTATTTTCAGTGTTTTTTTCACCAAAAAAATGCAATGGTCCCATAAAAGTCCTGTGTCAAAACAGAGGTTTATTCTTGTGAAGATCCTGTTCCACTCTATGAATTATCATCACCTGTAATCATGGGGGTGAAACATTGGGTTTGAATTTTTTTTTTTTTTTTTAAGAAACTGGGTACCACTTCTTAGGTAGATCACAGAAATATGAGGGCTGGTACCTTTTGCCATATTTTTTATGAGACATTTAAAATTTTAATCAGGTTAACGACAATTTTTTTCCCCATGTGTTTGGTGTATTCACAGAACATCCTATATTTTGTTGATGACTTCTGTGATTAGTGAAGAAAGGAAGCATTCGCCTCTCCTAAAAGAATTAAATAGAGTCCTGGATGCCTGCAGATAGATTATCTGAGGGTTTGCTTAACCTCAGTTTGCCCTTCCCAGTGCCCCAACTGCTGGCGCAGCACAGGATTCCTGTACAGTGCATGGTTGTTACCCAATAGCCTTCCTTGCTTACAGTGTATATCCTCATAACCTATTTTTTCCACATGTTTTGATCTCTCTTTTTTTTGCTTTATTCTGATAGTGCTTCTTACCTAGGTTAACCACAATGACTGTGTAGAGAGAATTTAGGAAGACTAAGTCTCTAATTTAGGTAACTAACTAAAATAGTGGCTGTGAATATCCTCTCTCTCTTGCTATTATATACACGAGCATATGAAAGGAAAAGAGAGAGAATCTTATACTACATATAAGAATTTTCTAGTTGCCCTCTAACATGTTGAATACTAGCACACAAAACTACCTTGGGGAAAATTAGCACTAAGATTACTCTGTCAAAGAAAAGTTTTCCAGGGGAAAGTAGAAATTCCTGATGCTAGAGAGCACTGTAGTTTAACAGCAAAATGACAGGATGAAACTTTTCCAGTTAGTCTCACAGCAGAACATGATTTATAAATTGCACTGTGTTAGTGGCTTGTTGGTTGATAATCCAATGATATGAGAATAGCATCTACAGTTTACCAGAAGGTTGAAAACTCTTTTTTTCTATTCAGTGACCATAAAATGGTAAATATAGAGTGTTATAGTCTAATTTTATTTTATTTTTTTTTAGGTTTATCTGGAAATGTGTTAGGATTTTTCTTAATGAAAAAGTACATTTACCAAGAACTGGTTTTTGGTATAATGTAGCAGTGTTTTTTCATAAAGGATCTGAATTTCAGAGGGCTGCTTGCATGTTATGCATAGTCTTCTCTGTTTTCAGAAAGAAATTGGACATTCAAAAGATGTAGATATCATTATAGATTTTATGAACCCTATAGCTATACACAATTTATACTGTGGACATCCTGAATGCTGTGCTAGCATATCAGAAAAGTGAGAAATTTAAAATTATTTAATGTTATTCTCTTGTACTTTTTTTGCAAAAGAAGAAATTATTTATTGTTAATAAAATAAAGCTACTCATTTGTCTGTGGCATCTTTATAAACCTGAAAAAGTAACTAAGAAAATACAAGGAAGGCAATTCTGCTTAAAATTATATCATGTGGAACTGAAACCATAATTTTGGCATTCAGAAGGCTAAAATAAGACTGTTCATGAATCTGTGTGCTTGTTTTGAAGGAGGCATTTGTTCCTAATAAATATTTAACTAAAAGCAGATAGCAAGAGAGAGGGAGAAATTAATGCCTTGTGGTATGTTGGCCATTGAAAAGAGGTCTCAGACAAATCACCAAAGTACAAAGTTAACTTTTTTTTTTTACCCTAGTTTTTAATTTTTTTTCAAATGAGTACATAATTAGAGCTGTCACAAATAACATAGCCATGGAAAAGAGGAAACAATAAAGTGAAGGCAGGGTAACTGTAAAACCTGAACTGAAGAATGATGAAGTGGCATTTTCCATGATATAATTCAGTTTACAAGGAAAACAAGAAAAAAAAAATAGTGGACTCACAAATTTAGTGGAAATATAGTAGAAATTAAATTTTAATAATGCATAATATTTTCAATATTCAATATATTTTAACAAAACAGTTTTTGTTAAACTACCTCCTGGTAAACAGTTTCTGAAATCCAGAAGAAAGAGCTATCTGACTGAGCACAGGAAGAGAATAAACAATATGTCATACACATATCAAGGTCAGCGATGTCTTTTCATGGAGGCAGCAGTTTTTGCATTTTAATCAATATCTAATTTCCTTTAGACTAATCTGATTGATTTTTGGGATGAAATTATTATAGAAGGAATGCCACTCTGTAGGTTCATAGAGGGAAAGAGATATTCAGTAGCTTTGGAATTACATGGGAATAACTTCATTGAATGTTTTCCTCAATCTTCCTTACAGGAAAAAAAGGAAAAGAAAGGGATGCACTAGGAAAATCTGCTGATGAAACAGATCTGGAGGTTGTATAAAGAAGGAAATGTAAATGAAGAAGAATGAGAGTATCCCAAAGGCTTGAATAGAAACAAAATGATATTTTGATACAAAGTACAGTGCTAAGTATTCAAGGAGTAATTCTAATCAGCAACAGTCCCAAATATTCAGAAGCTAAGAATTATGCCTTTTTAAAAGTCTACTGGAACTGACTTACGAAATTTAAATTATATATTTAAGGTTAATTTTCCTTGATGTTTACTGAGAAATTACTTCAAATGTAAGGAAAAAAGTAAGACTGTCACTATATGGCAGGTTATAGGGTCCCCAAAGGGGGAAAAAAACCAAACCAAAAAGAAAAAACAAAAAACCCTCTAAATGACAGTATAAATTTGGAACTTGTTGTAAATGAAAAATTGTGCTAAGGCAGCAGGTTGTACAATTTAGATGAAAGTTTCAGATTCTCATTTAATTTTTATTGAAACAAACCTCCTTTTTTTCTTTCTCTTCATGAATTTGTTACAGTAGTTGTTTTGATAGGAGAGGGGTTATTTATCCTTTATGTTACTTTGTGGGGAATACAAGTTTTAAACACTTTCCTCCCTTGATCATGATGATTTGAACAGCCTTTGTTCAAATATATATATATATATATACTTATACCTTTGTGTAATCT